>JTDE01009100.1:2760-14634 GCA_014338405.1 Paragonimus skrjabini miyazakii | reverse complement strand
GGAAAATAGTGTGGAAAACGTTACAATTCTACCCAAGGCACAGATTTTCTACAGTTGAACCTCTTCTGAAAAATTGTAGTATAGAGTGCATATTTTTAGCGGTTGAAATTCGTCGAAAGGACACAGCCGATTTCATGTTTGTTGCCACTGGCAAGGCTGGTGTATTCCCCTAATCTTGATCGAACTTCCAACTATATGAATGGAAAGTGCTGAAACATTGAGGTATTATTCATTTACAGGTGTCGTTTTGTTTGTCCCAGGGTCCGTAGATCAGTGTTACTGTCAAAGACATCTGCAAGAAAAGTGCAACAAATCACTGTGCTTCAGGTTTGCAAGTGGATCGTAATTTCGCTTCCGACCTTGGGTGACTTCAGTGATACTTTCGAAATTCTCTGGGTATGCAGCCATTATGACTATCAAGTAGAAATCTGGTTGGGTACCTCCGGTTCTCCATGATAGTTAATAACAGACAGATTAGGATATCACACCTCAAAAAATTTGTATAAACCATTAGTGACTACGAGGTTGCACGTCCCCACTGAGCTACGAATTCCAGTGTGCTTCGGCTAAACCCGGATAGCAGTTTGCAAATGATTTACCAGTATGCAATAATTAAAGTATTCTTGGTCATCTGACGATCTGCCGTAATGTGTTGACCGTTATGAATGTTTGTGATTCCTGGAAACTGTCTAGATTTGCCATCTGGGGGATGATGGCTTGCGTGTTCGGCTGTTTAACAGGCTCGGTATTTTGGTTGCAAACAGCGAATTACCAAGCGAAGTGACATCTACAGCGCGTGATAATTTGAACGTAGATGTTTGTGCGTTGTGGTTGGCAGTACTTGACGGGAAGTCACCAAACGTTATTGTTCCTATGTTCAGTCTAACTGTCGTGCAGAAATACTGTTTCAACCTTTACAATCTCTCGTAAAACGTGATTGGAAGATGTAATTCGAACAATTTAACCAACATTCAGTTGGAGGATTTGAACTCAACAGAGACTGTCGAAACACGAATATGAATGCTTGCGTAATTGGTGTTCGAAATGTTTGAGAATAATGATTGTTTACATGGTAAGTGTGGTAATTGCAATGAAACTACATAGGATAACGATCGAAAGTATAAGAATCGCAAAACACAATTAGACACAACAACACAGAACGTATATTACCGAATCGTACGTACCAATCAATTGTACAAGATATTGGAATAGTAAAACAATTGCAACAGAGAAAGAGACAAAGCATGTCAGTTATGTTCATCACATCCGCCACACCATGGATGAGCGTGCGGATATTTGGAATGAACAACACCTCCGCTCATTATTCGAACGTTTCGTCCAATTTGGTATCACTATTAACTCCTCGAAGTGTGTCCTCGGTGTTGATTCACTGGAACTTTTAGGACATATAATCGATTCCAAGGGCATCCGACCGCTTGACACAAAAGTCAAAGCGTTACAAGACTTCCCCCTTCCCGATTCAATTAAAAAACTCCAACGTTTCATCGGTATGATCAACTACTATCGTCGTTTCATACCACACTGTTCAAAGATTCTACAACCGTTGACTGACCTCCTACGTGGATCAAAGAAAGGCGTTGTTTTCAATGCCCAAGCGCTACATGCATTTAACACTGGCAAAAAGCACTTAGCGAAACCATTGCCTTGTTTCATTTTAATACCGACCCTAACATTCGATTGTTTCTCTCAACCGATGCTTCAACAAACGCAGTGGGAGGAGTTCTCCAACAGCTTGTCAACGAGGAATTACAACCGCTCCCGTTTTTCTCTCAAAAACTACCCCCTGCACAAGCTAATTATAGTACGTTTGACAGAGAACTACTCGCGATATACCTGTCGATTCGGCATTTCCGGCACTTTTTAGAAGGTCGAGTTTTCATTGTTCTGACAGATCACAAACCACTTGTTTACGCACTCAACTCCTTACAGGACAAACATCTCCCCCGTGAAATCCGTCATCTTGATTTCATCGCACAATTCACAGCGGATATTCGTCACATTCCAGGATCTGCCAATGTCGTCGCCGACGCCCTTTCCAGACTACATATTGATGCGGTTTCAACTTCATCAGAGATAAGCCTAGAGAAACTGGCAGAAGCACAGCTGAACGACGAGCAACTATCTCATACAGAGAAATTCTCATCTCTCCGAATGTCTAAGGTTCCCCTTCCTCACTCTCATTCCACTATCCTGTGCGACGTATCTACTCCCAATCCGAGACCGTTTATTCCAATTATTTGCCGTAGACCCCTGTTTGACTTTTACACTCGCTTTCTCACCTCGGAGTACGCACCACTCTCAAGCTCATTTCTCAATGTTACGTGTGGCCTAGTATGAACCAGGATGTACGCATTTGGGCAAAATCCTGTTTGCATTGCCAACGTAGCAAGGTCCATCAACATGTTGTTTCCTCACCTCGCCATTTCCCCACAACTGATTCTCGTTTCTCTCACATCCATTTGGATATTGTTGATCCTCTACCTCCTTCCGATGGAAAGACTTTTTTGCTCACTTGTGTTGATCGTTTCACTCGTTGGCCGATGGCTATTCCCATGTCAGACACCACTAGTGTTACAGTTGTCAGGACGTTTATGCTCCACTGGGTTGCTAACTTCGGTGTACCTTCAGTAGTTACGACCGATAGAGGCGCGTAGTTCCAATGCAAGCTCTTCCGTGATATGACATGTATGCTTGGCTGCAAACACATTAAAACGACCGCATATCATCCCTCTTCGAATGGTCTAGTGGAACGTTTCCACCGACAACTGAAAGCGTCATTAACCGCCCAATCTTCAAAGCACAAATGGACGGAGTGTCTTCCACTTACCTTGTTAAGTATCTGATCAACCATTAAGGAAGATCTCGGAGTCACTCCGGCAGAATTAGTCTATGGATCAAGTCTGCGACTGCCCGGTGAATTGCTCCAAGATTCACCCCACATAGCTGATCCAATGAACTACGTGCAAGACCTTCGGAGACATGTGGAGAACCTTCGCTCAATCCCTACGCGGAAGCATACATGGCCCAGTCGTACTCCCCGAGACTTACATACATGCAAACATGTGTTTGTCCGCTGTGATTTAGTAAAGCGTTCACTGCGACCTCCATACTCTGGACCATTCAGAGTATTGTCACGTGATGGCAAGTTCTTCACCATCGATCGAGCAGGGAAACGTGATACCGTCAGCATTGACCGTCTGAAAGTGGCGTATGTGGACAGTGACTTTCTACAGTCACCAAACAAACTAACACGTCAGTTTACAACAAATTCTCCTCTCCCTACCACTCAGGTGGTTCCCACAATCCCAGTGAGCACATCTCCTAACATGCAGTTACCACTTACGGACACAACACATCCCCGCCACACTTAACCACTCGCACAGGTAGACATATTAATTTGCCTACTCGTTTTCGTTAAATCACTTCAGTGTTGTTAATTTTGCCTTCTGTCCGAGCATCAACGCTTGCTTTAGATGCTCTGGAAGGGGAATATTGTAGAGTTCTCATTATTTTGTACCTCATTTTGCTAACATTGCGTAACTGCTGCATCAGACCACATTGTACATTTTTGTTTGACTTGAGTAAAAAAAACAACACAACACGTTTTCGAATAAACTCTGCTATACGCGCTTGCTGGTTATTCCTACGACGCCGGTGTTTGCTACCCAGTTTAAAACATCCTATTTGTTGGATTAACTTTCAGCTCGGTTACTTCGCATCCTCAGTTACGCTTGGAATAATCTGAATACTTTCCAGCATCATTGGACGTCTCATGAACATTGTCAATCTCTGGTGAGTCCAGTCCTTGACTACACTCGTTATTTTTGTATCGAGAATTATTGTAGTTCACACATCTGTTCCACTACACATGCTTTGTCTCCTTCTGCTATACAGTTGTTTTACTATTCAAATATCCTTTACAATTGGTTGAAACATACGATTCGATAATACACGTTCTGTGTTGTTGTGACTAATTGTGTTTGCGATTCCTATACGTTCGATCGTTATCCTATATAGTTCAATTCTAATAACAACGTTTGGCGTCGCGCTTTCGTACTATTTACAATGATTACTGAAATGGATCGATTATCCACCAATTCAAATGCTCGAGAAGGTTACATGGAGAGGTTTGACATTTTGTGCCTCACAGAAACTGATTTGGACGAAAAAAAGAAGTTTGCATTCTTTCAACATTTCATCGGCATGGAAGCTTATGCACTTGTCAAATACTTGGCTTTCCCGGAGTCACCAATCAATTTTTCCTATCCTACGCTAAAGAAAAATCTCCTCCAACACTTCAAACCGGTGAGTTTTGTGGCGGTTGTAAGGGCCAAGTTCAATGTGCTAATCCGGCCTGAATCTCAATCGATTCGTGATTTCGTCTTGCAGTTGCAAACACAAGCAGCCAGGTGTGAATACGCTATCCAGTTAAAGGATCAGCCACGCGACGGGTTGTATGCTTGTATTAGCTTGCCAGAGCTACAACAGGAGCTTCTCTCGCATCATGATCAAAGATTCCAGATTATCCGTGAAATGTGTGAACAGTATGAGGACGTAAAACAAGTTACGACGACTACTGAGGTTCTCTGCAATTATTCTAAAGGCAACAATTCAAGGCTGAAACAAGATAACACATTCAAACCGCGTACAGATTTCCGTGTGCCAAGACCATCCGTTCAGTTTTTGAAAGGAAGTAATGCGGACCCAGTTCTACAACAATTTGGGAAATGCGTATATTGTGGACGCAATCATTCCCGGTAGTCATGCCCACAAAGACAGGCAAATTGCTTCGGTTGTGGCAAAGTGGGTCCTATACAATCCGTATGTAAGTCTAGACGTTCACGTCACTCAACGACAGGTTCTATTTAGAATGTTCAACCATTAATAGATGGCATTTCCACTCTTTCTTTATCTATTTTGCCCCAAAACACTTTTCATGTTTTCAAAACGTTAATGTCTGCTTCTGACAAAAGTCACTATTTTATTGTTGACACCGATAGTGTCGAATCAATAAGTTCACATTCAGACCAAGTTGTATTTTATCCTGATGCAGTTCTACAACCCACACGAGTTAACATTCGTGGTGTCACTGGTCATTCATTGCCTCTTGTAGGCTGCTGCGCCGTAGCGGTGAAGTTGCCCGATGCTAGCCCTATTGACGGTCAATTTTTAGTTTCAAGCTTGGGTCGTTATATTTTTGGACTCAAAGTTTTACAACTGCTACATTCTGGCATTTCGCTACTGACGTCAGTGAACGACGTTGACATTAGAAAACTTATACTAGAATGTTCTAAGGCCACAGGGGGAATGCCAATACCGAAGATAAAGCTTAAAGCTCCGGGGGACCCAGCCATTCTTAAGAGACGAATCATCCCGTTTGGTTTGCGAGAACCTGTGCTCCCGATGAACCCACCCATGATTATCGTTTTCTTTCTTTGTTGAAACGATTTTCTGAATTCAACGTAGTCGTTAACCCAAAGAAGTGTCATTTTTCAGTTTCTTCTTTCTCATGTCTTTGTGGACATGAATACCGGGACTGATTGCGTCTACAAGATGTGCATTTCCCAAATTGTTGTAGAACTGAGTCCGCATTACTTCCTTTTAAAAACTGAACGGATGGTTGTCGTATACCCGATATAAGGGAAAACGAGATTTCGACAGAAATCGTTTATCAAGGACACGTAACACTACTACAAAAGTATGAAAGGGGTAAGCAAAGCCAACTACCGCAGCGCCCGCCTTGCCGATGCTAGAGAAGTTTGTCCCTGGGATGCCTTACCGACGATGGAAAAGCATGGTGAAGCTGTATATCGATCAATTTCGCGTGGCCGGACGGAAAATGGCCTTTCTCTTTCTCCTATCGGGCGAGGCGCTGGACATCGTTTCCAATAGTCAGATGGTGGACACTGAGATCGGTGATACGACGTTCCAAGAGCTGTGCTAGTTGCTTGATTAGCCTAGGTTGCCAATACAATGGAAAGAACAATTTCAAAGCAGACGTCTGCAACCAGGCGAAGGGGTCGGTGCATTTGTGAGAGATCTGAGGTACCTCGCCGAGCGGGCGTACGACGGTGAGCCCGCTCAATAACGGGACAAACGAGTGCTGGAGCAGTTAGTGGTTGCAGTGTCCAACACGAACATCAAGCACGAGCTTTTGCTGCATCCTCTAACTGCTCTAGACGCGGCGCTTGAAACTTCGGAACACTTAGAGAGAATCGACGCCTTCATCCAGACCCCAGCGATACCGCGCTTCGCGCCTCGCGACTAACGGCGTTCTTTTGTCAATCTTCGGGCATAGCACCGTAGTCAAACACGGAATTACAGAGGTCCTCGTATGTCGGCCCCCTTCCAATATCGCTCACAGCCCCTATGTGGAACCGGTTACCGCAGTTGGAACAATCGGCCTCACACTCCACATCGACGGTAGCGGTATGCAACTCCAGGTGAGCGAATTTGCGATGCAGTATATATCCCATCAGCAATTAGTCCAAGTCTAACTTCGGCTTTTGCTATAGAGTTAACGAATAGAGATGCCACGGTCGTGAGGTTATCAGATACAGGGGCATCTCGTAGCGTAATTAGAACAGATGTTATCAGGAAGCTCGGCTGCCACAAACTAGGGCCCTGTAGTTGGAAGCTAACTACCGCTGACGATTCGGCCATGAGTACTTGAGGATTAATGACACGCATGGTGAGGGTAGCTAACCAGACGCTCCGACACAAATTCGTTGTGGCTTTAAACCTTCCAGTTAATTGTATAGTCTGGCTGGACCTCTTAAAGCGTCTTGGATGCTGCCTGGACTTAGCAAAACGTCAGTTGATTACACCCTCCTGCACGGTCTCCTTAGATCATTGTACGAACATAATGAAACCGAGTTTGCCCTGCAGGTCACCCCGGGAGAGGTCGGATCATAAGTAGAAACGTTACTTAAGGTCTCAGGATGTCGCGGTGGTAACCAAAGCACAGCTAAGTTGAGAAGAGTAATCCTCGATCACATTGATGCGTTTACTTGGAGTAAGAGCGACCTGGCACGAACGAACGTGCTGAAACACAAAATAGATACGGGAAGCGCCCCTCCCATAAAGACACCGCCCAGGAGAATCCCAGCAGCCCTACAGGTAGAGATGTCCAACATGATTGATGAGATGCTGCAGAAAAATGTAATCCAGCCCTCAATCTCCCCATGAACCTCCCCTGTTGTGCTGGTGAAAAAGAAGGACGGTAGTTGGCGACTTTGTGTTGACTACAGGAGACTAAACAAGGTAATTATCAAGAACGCGTTCCCACAACCCCGCATTGATGATCGGTTCGACGCGCTAGAAAGCTCCCTCTACTTCAGCACGTTGGATTTAGCCTTAGGCTACTGACAGGTAGAAGAAGAAGAATCAGATAGGGCGAAAACAGCGTTTGTGGTGCCCACAGATCTGTATGAATTTCGGGCAATGCCCTTCGGGTTATCAAATGCCCCCGCCACATTTCAACGTCTAATGCAGCAGATGTTGAATGACTTCATCCCTCTTCAGTGCCTCGTTTATTTGGATGATGTTATCGCCCGTGGGAAGACAAGCGAGGAACACCTGATAAATCTGGCTGGCGTCTTCGAAAGGTTATCGCAAGTGGGTCTGACGCTCAACCCCACTAAATGTCACTTGATGCAAAAAGAAGAAACTTACCCGGGGCATGTGATTTCTGGGGGAGCCATTCGAACGGATCCGAAGAAAAATGAACAGATTATGACTTGGCCTACACTGAGGAGCACTGAGGAGGTGCGTAGCTTCATGAGCCTCGCCTCGCACAATAGAAGATTCATATCGGGATTCGCACGCATCGCTAGCCCGCTACACGCCCTGCTGGAGAAAAATCGAAGGTTCGAATGGTCCGAAGAATGTGAAGCAGCGTTTAGAGCCCTCCAACATTCCCTATGCTCCGCGCCTATTTTGTCACTGCCCGACTCCTCGTTTGCAACCAGCGAGTACATCTTGGACACTGACGTGAGTGAAGATGCTATTAGGGACGTGTTATCACAAAAGGGTACTGATAGACAAGAGAGAGTGCTCGCCTACGGAAGTCGAACTCTTAGCGAGAGGGAATGGAATTATTGCACAACCAGAAAAGAGATGCTAGCCCTGGTTTTCTTTGTAAAACACTACCGACACTACTAGCTAGGCAGGCGGTTTACCGTTCGCACCGACCACCAATCCCTCCGTCGGCTCCAGAATTTCAAAGACTGGGAGGGTCAGATTGCGCGGTGGCGGAGGATTCTTCAGGAATATGATTTCGAGTGTGAGCATCGGGCGGGGAGAAGCCACGCGAATGCAGACGCTTTATCCAGGAGGCCTGGGTGGAGACTGCTCATCTTGTAGTACGCAACGCGTAACGCTAGTCACACTGAAAGGCGCGGACTACGGACAGTGGCAGACGGCTCAAGTGTCCGACCCTGAAACTGCCATTGGTCACGAGAGACGACGACACGAGGGAAGTAGATCAACAAGTAAAGAAATAAAAGGGAAAAGTTGCGAGAGCCGCTGCCTATGGGCAATGTGGGACCACTTAGTAGTTAACGAGGGTGTTATGGTTTTTGATTACGGACCAAACTATTACAAAAGAATCGTTGTTCCACGGTCAATGGTAGATAGGGTGTTAGAGAACCTTCATCGTGAACTAGGACATGTCGGGATGAACAAACTAGGCGCTGCAGCCAACCAGCGCTTCTGTTGGCCACATTTGCGTCGTGATGTGGCCAATGTCTGTCATCGGTGTGAGCAGTGTGGTAGTTTCAAAATCCCAAAGAACAAACAAAATGCTCCATTAAAACCGAGGTACGCGGGTTACCCAAACGAATTAGTTGGCGTAGATATCATAGACCCCCTAACGGGGACGTCAAGAGGAAAACGGTGTGCTTGTGTTGGTTGACTATTCCACAAAATGGTGTGAAGCGATACCCTTGTCCCACATTGATGCGAGAACGGTGGCCGATGCGATCGTCGAGCATTGGGTATGCCGGTGGGAAGCACCGGGACAATTGCACTCAGACCAAGGGTTCAATTTCGAGAGTGTGTTGTTGCAAGAGATCTGCCGGATCCTGGGAATCGACAAAACCCGAATGACCGCTTACCACCCTCAAGGCAATGGGCAGGTCGAAAGAACTAATCGCTCACTTCTACAGTTACTAAAAGCATTTGTAGACCACGGCCTGCCCGACTGTTCAGTTCAGTTCAGATCACAGGGCTTGAGGCTAGTAGCCGGTTGATGTCCAGTTTCTTGCACCAGTGAACTCAGATGATCCCACCGAGCTGCGACAAATGGAGAAGTAAAACTTACCTTCAAAAGTGTTTTGGAGTTTTCAGTGGTATATAGAACACAGTATACTATTGAAAGAGCAGCGAGAATATCCCCGGTCAAGTCCTCAACAGGACCATGCAAGGATCTGGTTATTCTCAAGTGTGTACTAGCCTATCGCAGCTGTATTCATACATCGACTAAACAAACACCCCCACTTCCTATGGACTGGTCGAGAAATCCGACTACCATCCGATATCTGCCTGCCCTCGGCCAATCAAATACAGCCCACGGTGGCGGAATATGTTTGCAAGTTGACTGATACTCTACGATTAGCACATGAAATGGCAAGAACTCCTTTGCATAACGAACATAGGCGCCAGAAGAAGCATTACGACATAAAAGGTATTCTGGGCCACCTTGAGACCTGGGGATAAAGTGTGGTTACACAAGGAGACGGTATACCCCGGTGTTTCCACAAAACTGCAGAGACTGTAGAAAGGGCCCTTTGTTGTAGAACGTATGATGTCTGATTCGACTTGCGTATTGAAAGATCCGGAGGCCCAAACTGGTTGTTCACTATAACCGCTTGAAGCCGTTCACAGATGGCAGTGACAACGACCCAGGAGGAGGTGCAGACCACGTTCCAGAGATAGGGCTAGAGGTTGAGGTTCCACCAGACTGCGGCCCGGGCATGGCATCGAGGACACTGCCTTAAGTAGTATGAGATAGTGTAAAGTGAAACCGAAAGTGGAAAAAGCGCGCGTCGTGTGCTTTTAAATCGCGGCCAATCGTTGCCTCCCTCCCTTGTGTTTCACAGTCAGCGCCCAGTAAACACGCCGACTCTGGAACGAGTTGGCAAGGAGTCGGATCCGAGTGGGCGTGCAACAAAATCCAGAGTCGGATCGGAGTTGGCCAGAGTGGGATTCCAGTAGGCCAGTGTAGGATTCGAGTAGGCCAACTGCGCTAACGGAACCTTCCTTACATTCCTAGTTATTCGCTTCAACAACTGAAGTAGTTCGAAACTTATGTAATCCAACGCCTACGATCTACTGACATTATTCCGTAAGTTTCACCGAATTCTCTTCTTAGCGATCGATCTTATCTGGCAGTAAGTTGTCAAGCCAATTCAACAGGATCATTTTCGTAATGAAGCGTTTACTACGAATGCCTTCGAGTGATCTAACGAGGACCGATATGGAGATGGACAATGGACGCATCCAATAACTCTCCGAATTGCTCCTACGACGAACATACTAACGTAAGCATCTTCTACGTGGCCGCTGAACACGCAGAAATTAACAGCAAAACGAAAATTACCGCAATAAAAAAGTACATGTATATTTCATAAAAAAAGGATGGCGTTCAGGAAGTAAAAGCAATTAGAAACAATTCCCGTTGAAGTTGAAGGCATCCTCAAATCCAGCATGCTGTACGCAAAATACGAACGGAACAACACCTGGAGAAAAATAATAACAAAGAAAGAGAGAACAATGGAGAAAAACAAGAAAGCAATACTGAAATTTAACCAAAAATATTTCCCGATTGCAAATGAACCTAGATATGAAGTCATAACACAAATCAACAAGGCTTGTAACAGACATGGTTCTTCTACATCAAAATTCGAGTTTATGTGGAACACGCATTATAGACCTCTACGTGGCACCTGCAGTTAGACTATGATTCTGATAAATATCCACTCCACGTCATTGATTTCACGTTAAAAGTTATCAACATGCTAAGTCAAAATCTGAGGTGCACTTATATCTGGTAGATGTACGCCTGGTGGTGACAGTAGTTTCAGAGATCTTCGGGCCTCATTTCGACATAATCATTCCTGGTTATGCAAATCTACTCGGTCACCCTGGATAAAAGAAGGTACATCATACGAATTCAGCGGTGCTTTTGTATAGTTGGTTAACTGCAACCAACCTTAACCATGCATTCACGATACACCGTTCTTGTTCATGTTTTCTTCTGGCTTCCTCCTCTAGGCGACACTTTCCGTTCGTCCCCAGCCAGTTTATCTTCATCGCCAATGATTTGGCAAACACATAATTATATATCTTTCGTGTGCACTCATCAACTGTGCGTCCCCGGTGAACGACTGCAAGGGTGCGGATCTACGAACGAAAACAATAATCAACAACATCATTACGACTGCTTGCATCTGGCAATGAACTGAATGTAAAAGTTGATTGCTGACATTCAAGGGAATACAAGGCGTCAAAACTACATTTCCTCCTTGATTAACAAACTGTGGTTAGAAATATTCCACGAATCCAGATTACAGAAAACTATCGTGCACATCGCTTACGAAATCTTTGTAGACTTCTTCGTCATCCATATCGTTGTTCATTTTTAGGAAAATCTCAAAATCCCGCATTGGCAAGTGAAATTTGCTTTGGCCGTAGGAGACGGTTGGTTGCGATTGCGGCGTTGGGCCGCTGTTGATATAAGCTATCACATTGCTAATCATGACCTCAAGAGTTACGAGCTTGTCTAATGACTTGTGCAGCAGTTCCTTCAGCTCCCTGTTGTCCGTTCGGAGTTCTGATATCTGTTTTTCAAGC
>JTDE01009098.1:6106-22084 GCA_014338405.1 Paragonimus skrjabini miyazakii | reverse complement strand
ATTTGTCCCGTAATACACATTTTAATATTTCATGAAAAATTTGAAAAATATTTTTTCGCGCCTAACTGGTCGTTTCCAACTCGTTTCGGCCTTGAAACACCATACCGGCGAACTACACAATTGCCGCTTAAGTTTGCTGGAATAGTCCATTCCCATAAGTTTCATGAATAACTTTACAAACCCGCGTTGCACCCTCTCCAGGATCTTAGCATCCTCAATCAAGTAAGTACCCCAGGCCTGCACACGATACTTTAGAAGTGGTTATATGTAAGCCGTATATAAGGACATAAATATGCTGATTCTTCGAATCCATTTTCTTCTTCAGTTGTTAGAGTGCGCGATTTGTCTCACGGGTTGCAAACATCCACTGAGTTGACACCTTAAAGTCTCCAGTGCCCTGATCTCCCAGGTCCTTCATCTCGGCAGTTTTCTGAATGAGCATACGTTGCCCAGACCCTCCCATCCATTTAAGAGTGTGGTCGGTCTCGACTCCCGTAAACTGCTCACATCTTGCAACCGTTAACGGGCGGTCCCAGTCAACTGTCCATTGGTGAATTTTATCCTCTGCTACCCCAGTCCATTTGGGTACGCATCCGTCTTCGTTCTATTACGGTCCTCACCTTGGGTCTTATATGCCGCCCGCCCGCAAGTCGCACGGTTTATTACGGCAACCCAGCCGCTGCTTTACACAGAGCCGTCGACTTGACTTCAGGTAGTATTTTAATACTAAGCGATTTCAGTCATCTGGATATTGACTTCGAACCTCTGAACGTGCGCTCCGGTCGGGACTCTTCTGCCACGTCGTTTCTATGAGCCACTATTGAATTTGGGCTATCTGAAAATGTACTAGGTCCCGCCAGACGGCGCCAGGGTTTTGCACCGTCCAGTTTAGACCTAGTCTTAACTAACGAGCCTGGTTTGGTTTGTAACCCTAGCACCGAAATGCCTGTAGGTTGCAGTGATCACGCTTTGAGTTTGTTCCGATTTATTTGTGCCTCTTCTATGGTGGTATTTTGTCCTCCAACAGTTCACAACTACTTTAAGGGAGTATGTAAGTACGAACGGCTAATTTCTAACGGCCTTTCGGAACTTATCATCTTCACCGTTCGTAGAAGTACGTTGACATTACATTAAGGCCACTAGTGAATAGACGACTAACTTATTTGTTCCATTAAAAATCAACAAAAGTATTGAGCCGTCCCATGGTAGTCGCAGACATACGAAAGGACTTAGTTGTGGCAAGCTTTATGCCTGTATGCAGTTCAAGCTAACTCAGACCTCGTAAGCCTACAATCAACATGATATTATAATAAACAAGTGTAATGAGGCTGTTCGTGGCGAAAAATTTGTATTCCAATCCTCTGAGGCAGCGCAATTAGAGCAAACCTCCAAGTAGTCTTATGAATGATTATCTAAAGACGCTTTAGTAAAACCAGGTATTCCCAATCTGTTTACAGATCTTGGCCTGACTAACAACTACCAAAAAGCAGTGGAAATCATTGCCAATAAGCCTGAAAAGGAGCTATTGGAAAAAACCACCGAGGCCACCATGTCGGACGATTGCGGAAACTTTACGTCCGGTGTTGTCATCCTCCTAAACGACATAGACTTTAGTCCCATCACTGTTCTTGCGAAACTTGAAAAATCGATCCCTAGTGAGCCTCAGGGTTTTGATAACATACCACCAAGGTTGCTAAAAAATACGCACATAGCTCAGCTTCAGTCGTAAGTGATTAGCTTCGGAGGTCTTTCAAGGAAGATGAACTACCTGTTGATTGGAAGCAATATGAAGTAATGCCGCTCCACATGGATGATCCGCGTAACTTGGCATCCCACTGCCAACTCATTTTTCTACTCAGTATCTGTTCAAAGGTAATGGAAAGCGTTGTGGGTGAACCCGTCCGACAACAACTTCACACACACGAGATGTTAACCCCCCAACAACACGGTTTCAGACGGGGCCGCTCGTGTAATACCCACCCAATAACTGTTCATTAGCGGTGGACTGAAGCAGTTGATTCTGGATACCAAGTGGAAATTATCATACTAGACTTCTCAAAAACCTTCGACAAGGTAAAGCACGGCATGTGGCTTTCAAAACTGCATTTGTACGGAATTGGAGGGAAACTGCTGCGGTGGTTGCAGGCGTATCTTAGCGGGCGGACCTTCTCTGTCCGAATCAGTGGCACTCATTCAGGAATTTGAAACACTCCGTGTGGGGTGCCAAAAGGGCAAATTTTAGGACCGTTACTGTTCACCCTATACGTCAATGAAGTACCGTCGCTTTTATCTGTGGGCGTTCTGTTGTGCACAGATGACACATGACACTTTCGATGAATCCAGTTTACAAGCAGATCTCAACAGATTGTGCAATTGGTGTATGTTTGACGACATGCCACTTAATGCGAGGAAGTGTAAAGTCTTGAGGATTTGTCATAAGAGTGCGACCCCGTTTCACGTTGGTAATGTTAAACTTTATGTATCTGAACACGAGAAAGACTTAGGGTCCATTGTCACTCAGGATCTATGTATTTCCGTTAACTGCAAGATGATGGCACGCAAGTCTATCAATGGCTGTAAATTCATCAACCGCAGCCTGGGCTGCCTAGCCGTGGTAAACTTCATTCCCATTTATTCTATCCAACTTCGCTCTTTACTAGAAGTCAAAATTCAAACTTGTTTCCCTCATCACCGTAAGGACAAGTTCAGCTCAGGGATACAAAACAGGTATGGGACCCTCGGTGCCTGTGTTGTCTGAGCAGACTTCAATGTTTGAACCCAGTTAACCTAGAATTTTGAAGAAGAATAGGAGTCACCGTACTAGCCTACAGAATGTTAACCGACTGCAATAACCCTTGCTTCTCCATCCTAATCAAGACTGAATATGCAAGTCCATGAGGAAATATTTTCAGTAACAATCGTCACCGCTGCCGTTTGCTTTGTCGGCGTCATTCGCTTGCACTACGAGTGGTCCTTTTCTGGAACAGCCCGCCAAAAGAGGTCGTCTCAGCTCCGACCCTTGACGTAGTAGATTGGACAAATATCTCAGAAAACCTCATAAAATTTCAGTTCACTTTTTCTTCCAAATAATTTCCTATGGGAGAGACAACCAGTACAAAAAGAACTAGACAAATCAGTGTGGCTGGCATGTTGTGGTTCGTCTGTTTTGTATACTGTACTTGATGATTGTCTCTCTGTATGTCTTGTTGCATGTACTGTGGGCGAGTGCATGTGTTGTACGCACTTGCGATTGACTGAAGTAGGCAATTGGATCCTAGCACCATACCATCTGCTCTTTGCATCTATTTACTTATCAGCTCAAGCTTGTCCATGGCCAAAGTCCTCGTTCCGTACCATCCAGAAGCGGGTCAGTAACAGGTTAGAGACACTTCTGCGGGCAACACGTGAAACCCGTGAACAACGAGAGACATGTTTCGAGATAACACAATCCATTCCAAACTTCTGATTACCCATTGGCGACACACGAACACACTAACACGAAGATAGTCCGAGGTGAATTTCTGAGCAATAGGGGGAGGGCGTAGGATTCAACAGCTCTCTTTTCTCTCTGAAGCGTCTGGTAGGCGAGGCTTGCGCTGGTCGAACTACTTTTGCGCGGAAAATCTGCGATACCTTTTGACTTCGTTGTTCTTGTATTCTGGCCCAAGGCCATTTTTGTAGACTGTTCATTACGGTCTTTGCTGTTGTGTTTTCTTTTTGAACATACTCGTGGTAGTGGTTAGTTTTGTCGATGCTATCTTAGGTTACGATCTATGTGTCAATCGGTCATTTCTCGGAGTTGTTATGAACTGTCATGCAATGAGGAGATAAGATAACAAGGGTTTCGTAGGAGTACAGTACTGAAGTTGAACACAATCTGCGCTACCGCTAAGCTGAAGAGGTGAAGGAGAGTTCGGTATTCCGGATTGAGGATGTGAGTGTATAGAGTGTGGTTTCAGCCGCTCATGATCGGCAGTGATGATCCCGTCGGTTGACCCCCTGAATACTTGTACGAATGATGGCTGAGTTTCAAGCCACATTTACGACAGAGGTTGTCTACGACCAAAGAGTGTGGAAGGTTAAGACAATATTTCATACCTGAAATGTACAGCTAGGTTACACATACATAATTTCACTCACCTAGCTACATACAAACATCTGTCTACTTCTGAATAGAACTACATATACCATAGTTGCGTATACACGGCGTATGTACATAGTTACAGCACAAACCAAGTCTGAATTAGATGAGGAAACACGCGGTTCCTGACCTGGTCTAGCCTGTGATTGAATATTTCGACCGTTGAAGGTTCGGGGGTGTACGGAGGGAGCTTGCTCCACGCGTTCATTCTGCGGGAAAAGAGTGAGGCGCGGACCCCCTTATTTGCTCCGCGTTCATGGGGCGTTATATGGTGCCCACTCGGAAGGAGCATGTTCATCGGCTGGGAAAAGCACTAGTTGGTGCATCAGTAGGACCCGTTCGGATCTTTAACATTTTTATCAAGTTTCCGCGAAGCCTTCTTCGTTCATTGAGGAATGAGTTGAGAGTATTTTGTCTACTTGTGTAACCTAAGGGTTTCATGTCCCATATCAGCTTAATAGTTAACTTCCGTACGCTTTCAAGGCATTGTTTATCCTTCAGTAGGCTAGCACTTCAGGCCTAGGTTCAGTACTCCAAATGAAACCTAACGAGCGTTTTGTACAATGGAATCAGCAGTGGTGAGCGGTCGGAGATTTTGTTAATTTCTAGTTGAACATCACCCACAATTGATCGCAGCTGACGCAATTCCACAGACCTAACGAAAGGGGCCGACTGGGAGATTTATGAGAATGCGACAGCTTCGATCAGCTATGAGTGATATTCAGTTTGGAATCAGTATTCCCGGCTCTCAAGATGAGATCGTTCTCGCGAGCAGAAAAAGCGAGCCTCTTGCGTTCTTCGCCACCCATGCCCACTTCGCCGTAGATCTAAAGTCACTCTGACTTGGAACTCCAAGGTTACTAACTTCGGTATCTTGTGTTAACGTACTCGGACTACTTGAAACAGGAATCTGTCTTTGAGTGGATCTGTTACCGTCTTTAAACAGATGCAGACACTTTTCTGGGTTAAGGGGTTAATCCAACCGCACCGACCAATCGGATAGTTTTACTAAGTCAGATTGGATAATGTCTAAGTTCGGACTTGCGACAGTTTTCAAATCATCAGCAAACATATAATGCGGTGATGGTAAGGATATAGTCAGGTCATCTACGTCAGCTATAAAGAGTGGACGTTCTAAAACTGACCGCCATCGCATCGGTGAAAACAGGGTACACTTCTGAGCTGAATTCACCAAAAGTGACTCTGAACACCCTATTACAGGGCGAATCCCCTGTCCATGTAACATCACTCCACTCCCCATATATGCATCGCATCTCTCCGACCTTATGTTTCAGGCTTGGTGCGTGCGTAGTGCCAAATTTCCGTCGAAAGGCGAAGTCCATCAATGCGGCTCCATTTGGTTTGTCCGAGTTTCGGTGAATAGATTTCAGTCTTTGGAGTGCGGCCCAGACATCCCAACGCTTTATGGATCAAGTACTTCTGAGTCTAGATTTTACCACTGGCTATCTGGAAAATGTTTTGGTCACCAATTGTACGCTCGATGAGCAAGCAGTCGTCTCCGCATTAACTTACAGCATGTGATCGAATACGGAATTTTTTACTAAACAACACGTCACAATCAAACTGTCTTCGAGCGGAGCGCAAAAGATATAAGGACCAACGAATACTAGGCAAGACCTGCCCGAAGGTTATAGGGCACTACCCGGTAAGCAATAAAATATGCAGAACACACTAGTATATACATCAACTTCAGCAATCAGGGCCGAAAGTAAAATTATCCCATTTGCGCACAAACCAGCTGCATAAAAGTGAATACATTTTTCGACTTGAAGTGACGGAAATTTTTACAAGTCCTCTTGATAAACTGAGCAGAACAGAGAAGACTTGATTTTCGTGAAGTGTGCCAAATAAGAGCAGTTAGACTATGCAATTACCTGGGGATCAACAAAACGATCTGTTCTAGCGAGTATGTTCGTTTAAGTTGCGAGGCTGTGAGAGAATTACATGCAAGGGGGTCAAATACGCTATTTCAGCAACAGATAAATCTGAGAATAATTTTCCGATACATTTGGCAGCCGTTCGATGAAAGGTGATTTTTATACATCCGTCTTCTTGAATTTCTTGAAAACTCCGTAAAAAATTTGACATTAAGTTAACAGACCTCGTGTCCTAACCAAATATGCGCCAAGCGATCAAGGGTGAGACAACATTGGAAAGCCATAACCAAAACCAGTTGGTGGCGAAGTATAATTACAAATGAGAACCGAAGAGGTGTTGAGAAAACTGGGGTGACCTACAGATAAGTTGCAACACACTGCGCTTAGAAGACCAATAAATAAAGAAAACGGGGGGTGAATTCAGACGAACTCAGAAGAATAATTCCACTTGCAACGTAAGAAGCGGACCGTTGAGCGTTAGAATGTCTGTAGAAACGTAGAGCTAATGTAGTGAACCCAAAAACGATTCGACAATGTTACAAATCTACAGTAACTCTCTGTGACAAATTCCATCACACTAAGTCCACTTTATGTTGGAAGTACGTTCTTTTTGAATAACAGATAAATTCCAGCGAATTCAGTTCTTCCGGAGTGTTAAAGTCGGCTGGTGTCACAGTTGAATCCCAGCAACAATGACCACATGCAAGCAGAAGCCGAGGCGCATGAGGACGAAGTGTGTAATGAATCAAACAATGGACAAGTAGTTTATATATATAACGAACGTAACAGATGTTAAGAATAGAGTGCAATAAAAGAGGAAAAAGTTGACAAACTCTACATAACTCTTCCTTAGAGCGTTGTGGAAGTGAACATGCTCGATAAATAAGGGAAAAGACAGTGGGTTGGTAATTATGATCTTTACAGATGGGGCCATCTTCCAGTTTGTCCGGAACGGGTATATGAGGTGGAGGGCTTGGGTTAGGAAGCAGGAACACGGGTATGATCTTTGACGTCAAACCTGGGTAGGGTAGATTGAGAAAGGTTTTGTGAGTTGATAGTCGGATCTAGGGCTGAAACCATCTGCATGTGTGATGTCGCGTGTGATGTCGTGAATCGCGATTGACGTCAGCAAACGTTAATCTGTCAGTGCTCACCGGGTGACGTGTTCCGTTTTCGTCAATTTCAAAATATGTCCTTACAGTCAAGCACTCTTAAAAGGCCGTCATACGGCGGCCGCAGAAATGAATTAGGTGGGCCAACGCGAATGTAAACGAAAGGGAAGTACGCAGATCACGGTGGATTTGTTCTTGGCGCGACATCTACCGCGGAGACGAAGGTTGAACATACCGCTTGTGATTCTTTAGACGCATGACGTAAGTCGTGTCAGTACTCAGAGATACCAAGAACTTAAACAAAACTTCTCCAGGACTATGTAGTTTACAACAATGCACGAGTTCTGCCGAGGTGCATCCAATGTATTCCTTTACAGTGGTTTGCAAGCCAAGGAGAATAATAGGTAGGCGATCAGACCATTTGCCACCTGCCGATGTTGCCATCAACGATGCTTTTAGTTGGCGGTGGAATCTTTCAACCAAACTGTTCCACGAAGGATGGTACGCAGTGGTCGTTATTTGCTCGCATCCAAGAATATGATTCAAGTCACGGATAAGAGCTGAAGTAAATTGAGATCCACGGTCGGTTGTGATTGTAGCGGGAACACCAAAATTCGGAATCCACGAGTCGAAACAGTTGCGTGCAATGGTTTCCGTTGATGCGTTGTTTGAGTGGACAGCAATGATCCATCTCGGGAATCGGCCCATGCAGGTTAGAAAGTGTGCATAACTGCTGGAAGGAGGAGAGGGACCAACGGTATCCAGATGGACGTGTTTGAAGCGTCCGTCGAGTAGAGAAAACGTTCTCGGCGATGTGATGGTGTGACGATGAACTTTACCGTGTTGACATTCTAGGCACTATTTTGCTCAGTTACTAACATCCTTACGAATACCTGGCCAAACGTAACGCTGGTCAAATAGATTTGTTGACGTACGTATGCTTGGGTGTGATTGAGAATGGAGGCGGCTGAAAACATCAAATCGGGGTGCGGAAAAGACGAACGGTCGAGATTTACCGGTAGACACGTCGTACGTAACTGTGTATTCTGACTGGGTTAATGGAATATCATGTAGTTTTAGAAAGGTGTTGGTACGAAGTTGACAAAGTTTTGGGTCATGTATCTGGGATTTCTTGAGGAACAGAAGATCACCGTCACTTGTGGACAATTGGTTGACATCCGGGCGAGACAAAGCGTCGGCGACGAAGTTTCTAGAACCGTCTATAAAACGAATGTGGGATAAAATACAAGTGTCTTGGTTCTCTAGGGGAGTACCGATCTAAAGGGGAACGGAAGGCAAATTCAAATGGTTTGTGATAAGTAAAACAGTGAAGTGACGACCCTCCAAAAGATGCCGAAAGTGTTTGGTGGCTAGGTAAACGGCCAGTAATTCACGACCACAGTTACTGCACCGTGATGGTTGGAGTTTTCGGGGAGGAGAGGAAAAAGGTTGGATTTTACCATTGACGTTTTGTTGTAAAACAGCGCTAACAACCGACTGAGATGCGTCAGTCTTCAAGATTGGCGGCGAGCGTTCATCTGCCTTCAAACGCATCAATGTGGTAGCCTTGGAAAACGCTTCTTTGCCTGCAACAAACGCAGTATTAGCCTCAGGGGACAAAACGAAGTGTTTGGGGTTAGCTTTCAAAATGTTGGAAAGCGGTTTTAACAGCTCTGAACACCATGAAATGAGACGACAATAATAACTTACAATGCCCAGGAAGCGTCGGAGACATTTTAGGGACTGTGGCTGTGGATAGTCCTTATTAGCACTGATTTTCTCTGGCAAAGTTGGGATGCCGTTACTGTCGATTCGACGTCCAAGAAAATCTATGGAGGTAACTCCGAAAATGCATTTCATAAGGTTTAACTTCCACCCTATTGAGTAAACCGTTCGAACAGCTTTCGAAGGTGTGACTCGTGCTGTCAAGTGTTTTCACTCGCAACTAAGACGTCGTCAGCATAAACGTGCACGAAATCGAGACCACGAAGCGCTTGGTCTCTGAACCTTTGGAAAGTCTTTGCGTCGTTCCGTAAGCCAAATTGCATGCGGACGAATTCTTAGAACCCAAAAGGAGTAATAATTGCGGTCTTCGGGGTAGTCTCCGGGGCCACGGGAATTAGGTGGTAAGCTCGAACCATGTGTATCTTAGAGAAGATAGTCCTCCCGTCCAACCCGACTGGGAATTCATGGATGTGAGGGTGAGGGTATCGATCTGGAACTGTGACGTTTTCAAGACCACGGTAATCGTCACACCGGCGCCAGTCACCTGTCATTTTTTTCGGAAACATGTGAAGGGGCGAAGCCCATGAGTTATTTGAAGGCTGGATAACGCCAAGTCATAAGAGGTGTTCAAACTCTGCTTTGGCAACTTTGATATTGTGCTGTGGCAAACGTCTGGAGAGTTCAAAAGTAGGTTGGTCTTCAGTGACGATGTGATGGAAAACATCGTGTTTTGGCGGTGACGTTAGATTAGACGGATTGATTAATTGTGGAATTTGTCTGCTGTACCAACATATTCGCCTGGTAGACTAAGGTTTATTCAGGTGAAACTTGCCTTCAATGAAGAAGTCAATCAAATTTTTGCGGTCAGAAAATATCCAATCACCCCTTCTAAGTTCCGAGAACAAACGCGGCCAAAACGACGTCAGTCGCAAGAGAACAGAAGCAGGTCGCGCGTCCCACAGGGACAATTACCGATGTACAAGTCGTGTGGAGATGCTCCCCGCAATTCAGGAGGCTGTACAGAGGTGCACGTCAAGGTACCACGATCACTCGCATCTTTTCCCTCACATATTATTTGCCTCTCGAAAGCTCCCTTTTACGTCCTTCTGTCTCTCCTTCTTAGTCATTCATTCGGAAAATTAATAATTAATTACATGTAGACAAATAGTTTGGGCTTACTTAATGAGCTTTCGGGAATCATACAGTTGGCTTATCACGTAAATCCTGGTATATACTTTGAAGGAGACTTGGCTCTCGGCAGATATCAGTGGTAGTAGACTGAATGTTCCTGGGCACTTCATGTACTCTGCCGATTCCACCCAGCGGAAGAACGGGAGCTCTGGTAACTTCCAAACCAGTCTTTCGACACTATTTTTCTTATTCCCACGAGCATGCGTGGTGCAAGGAAAATTTTCGCGTTGAATGGGTGATCAAAACCTCATGCTGGCCGAGTGATTGGCGAGATTTTCAACTTCATGACGTTTTCGAACAATCGACGAAGTCCCGCCCTGGAGTCTGCTTAATTCCTCGCCGGATTTTGGAACTTTCCGTTCGTCCTCGCCCAAACTGATTCATTTTGGTATTTTTCCAACTGAAGTTACGTCAAATAACGGCGAAATCCTTTGAAGATGCGTTTGCGTGTACTTTCCAACGTGACCTTGAAATATTTGAAACGTCGTCTTTACATAACCATGTTAAAGGTAAATTTATGTAACATTTCATCTTCTGGACTGAATTTGTGGAACAGACAAAATGTCTTCTTTCATTATGTTTAAATCGAATGTGGTAAACAGTGACTATTTTCCCTCTGATTACATCTTCTTTTGTCTACAGATTTCGTGTGTGTCTTGTTATATATCCATTTTTGCCTTGTACCGCATGTAATTATCTATCATGATCGCGCACATCCGAGCGTGCTTCTCACAAATGCTTTGATAAATATATTATTATTATTATTATTATTATTGAGCGCTCGCCAAAACGCGTAATCTTTAAGCACTTCCTTGGCAAAAGTCTTCTTCATAAGTGGCACGGCTTCTATCCTAGTCGTTCTTGTGTACTAAATACGCTCGGTTTCACGGATAGCCGGATAAAGGCCATGGACAGTGGTTCCATCCCAAGCATTACTTTCGTCGATTTCTCTGAGGCATTCGAACATGTTACACTTGGTCCTCTCAGTCATAAGCTTAAAGCTTACTGCATGCGAGGGGAGATTTTCCGCTGGCTACCGTCTGTCTTGACAACAGGAGTCTCAGAGTCAAAACTGTGTCAGACTTTTCATCTTCATCTGTGATTTTTGTGGAGCTCCTCAAGGCTCAGTGCAAAGTCAACTTCTGTTTCTTAGTTACATCAACTGTCTTCCGGACAACATATCCAACAGCAATGTTCTCTACGTAAACGGTATAAAAGTCTGGGTTACTGGAGATCTCAGTGCAGGGCAGATTAGTCTTGGAGCGGATAAGCGCTGGTCAGACGATTGAGGACTCCCCTCAAATACCGTCGAATTTGGTCAGTTAACGAAGTCGTGTTCAGAGCCCCCCTCAGTTACCCCCGAAAGCCTCCACTTTCCTGTCTCCCATCTTCAGGACAACATTTTCAGTACATTTTCCGGGGCCATTTATATCAGATAATGGCGGACTTCTTCGACTATTCTTTTCTTCATATTTAAATCACACAAATTTGGCATGACCTTGAATATTAAACCAGGGATCACTTTGTAAATTGTAAATTGATGTAACTACTTGAGTTTTTCACCGAATTCCGGAGATCATGAGAACTGTCTTCCGAAACATGAGTCTCAAGCGCCTCATCATGAATTAGAGTTCATCTATTTTCTTGTTTCTTTTGTTGCTTAATCCACAAAATTGGTGCGGTGTACTACTACTAACTATACGCATGGTGTACACTTCGTGTATCGTCCTAGAGTAGGTACACCGATTGCGCCCATCTAAGCGTGTTTCTTGCAGATGCGTTGAAAAATATACCCTTGTTATTGTGTAAACGACAGTTAGTGCGCATATATCTTGTTCTTTGAGGACTGTAGTAGAGCCTTCGCAATTTAACATTCGGCACAACAGACCGCTTAAATTGATCTGATGACAGACTCAGGTGTCTGGTTGTGGTTTAGCCTACCTTTTGTGGAACATCACGAATTGGCTGTAAAAAGTGGAAGTAGATTGATAAAACAGACGTTTCCTTACTCAGGCAAGAAAGCATATCAGACAACTGGCCTGGTTTATATATGACAGCTTTGGGAGTACGACAGTCAAGTCGTGTACACCGACCTGGTGAGGGAAAACCCTGGTCACTGGGTGGATCCGGCGTGCGGATACCAATCTGGTCAATTACTTGTGTTGTGTGGCCTATGTATCGCCATTTAAAATTAATTACCTGAAACTACCTGAAGTTCAGATACTCCTCGGTGGCTAATCCCTATACGCGTTTTCTTTAGCTTATGACTCGTGGAGCAACATTTGATCTCAGTGACTGACAGCGGCCGACGTGGTCACGTCGAGTGGCCTTGCAGACTCCGTTTCCAAGCACTCAGACAGCATTTCTTATCTTACAGGGTTATCAGCCATTGGAACTAACCCCTTCTGGGATCGTCAGCTGCTCCTACGCTGTTACGTCCTCATTAGACTGGTACTTCACCAGATTCGTAGCCCCGCTGTGTTTTCGGTAGTTGCTGTAGTCATCAAGAGCGGCCCTGGATTTTGTTCTAAATGACTGTCTTTCAGATCACCTGACGCTTGCTGCAAACTGCAAATGATGAATCGACTGGAAAAGAGTGACTTGGGCTCCAGCTTCGAACCCCTGTACTAATCGCTTGAATCATTAAATGAGCCAGTGAGATTGACTAAAGCTACCCGCAGTTTGTATCTAGCTACACTTTTCACGCTTCGCATTAACTACCTGTTACCCACCGAACCGTGACACCGCACTAGATTCGGGGCAGACAAGCAAATCCTAAATTTACCTCGTCGTGAATTGCTCAGTTATTTATTGAAAGTATTCGTTGAAAACGGTTCTGGAAATAACCGCTGTCGACTTGTTTTTTGTTTTTGTGCAAACGTAAAATATTTTGCATCAAAGTGCTAAGATGAGACGTAAGTTTTGCACCAAAAGTTTTCAGACTGATTCGAGGTTATGTGGAAGTTCCAGATGTGTTAGAAACCCCGCAAACTGCCCCGGTCACCTTCCTACTTCTTTTGGTTTGTTTTCTCACTTCCATTTTTCAAATTAAAACACGCTCAAAAAAGAATAGCTGCTCTCCAACTTCACAAGGAAGCTCACGTTATCCAGTTTCAGCTGCAGCACTGCGTCCGATCTCAGCTTACTGTAATTCTCCACCATGAATACACAGAAACTAACACCACTTGTCCACAACTACTTCGATCTCCATTTTCACTACTTCACTCTTACTAAAGCACCAATCCATTTTCGCTTCGTTTTGTTCTCACTGAGGTACACTTCGATGTGTTTTTTGGCTTTATTACTATTAGATACAAACACCATGTTTAGGATTATTATTTTTGTCTGTATGTTGACAAAATGGGTTAGCGATCCAGATTCCTCTCCAGTTTATTTTCCCCGGAGAATATACCTCTCAGGTAGCCACAAAAAATTGGAAGGGGTTACGTGTTAAGTGTACTGAATCCGTGAACCCTAATCGGCAAGGACTATGGTGTCATGGTTACCGACGTTCCACTAACAGGTTATTGGAACTTTGAGTGGGCGTTGCGCTTTATAAAACTTAAGCACGTGACACTGTTGGTTGTCTCGTACCGCTAACCAAAGAATGTCCAGATAATGCAGCCGCTCATATTTTTAGTTAGGCTGTTACAAAATGCGTCTACGCAATTCGAATTAACTCAGAGGCCATAGGCTTACATTCAAAATAAGCCTATAAGAAACACGTGCACTGAGGCTGTTCGCGGTGACGAGCTGGAATTAGGATCCTTAACGTTAGGTAAGTTGAAGCAAACCTCCAAGTGGTTTTATAAACAGTCGTTTAAAAGCGTTTCAGTAAAACTAGACAGTCTCAGCCTGCTTACAGATTGTGGCCTGAATAACGACAACCAGGAGGCAGCGAAGCTCGTTGCCGTCACGCTTGAAAGGATGGTTTCTGAAAACGCCCCCGAAGCCCCCTCACAGTTTTGCTGTAGATCCCCTATGGCTAGTGGACTACCCTAAGAAACGTAGATCTTAGCATTACCACTGCTGTTGCCAGAGTTAAG
The DNA here is from genome assembly GCA_014338405.1 of Paragonimus skrjabini miyazakii. Classification (NCBI taxonomy): domain Eukaryota; kingdom Metazoa; phylum Platyhelminthes; class Trematoda; order Plagiorchiida; family Troglotrematidae; genus Paragonimus; species Paragonimus skrjabini miyazakii. The sequence continues at coordinate 7,971 of JTDE01009098.1, read as the reverse complement.
AACATGAACCATGATAAGCCTGAGTTATTGAGAATATACCACCAACACTATTAAAAAGTTGTGTCCATAGCCTAGTCGCGACAATAAGTGACTTAGTTCAAAAGTCTCTCGATGAAGGTGAGCCAACCTCTGACTGGAAATCAAGTGAGGTAAAACCTCTCTACCTGGGAAGTTCGCGTCACACGGCCTCCAAAATTAGAACCAGTTCCGTTCTCATTGTTTGTTCGAAGTACGTGGACAGCGTTATTGATGACGTCATCCGACGGCGTTTAGTCACGCGCGGAGTATCATTTTGGCTTATTCTGAAAATGCTTCAATCGGAATTTTAATGCTGGAACACACTCCCATCTTACGGAAACGCTCATCTTCGCGTGGTTTGGGAGATATGATTGAATTTGTAATTTTCTACCGCGATGCGTTTGCATTGCATCGTACACTGAATATCAAAGCAAACACTAACGAAAGCTATGCCACCAGGTTTAGGGGTTAGTTGTAAATCTGAATAACATGTTTGACCTGTGTAGTGGACTAATCAGTCAAATGATAAGAATGACAAAAATATGGTAATATCAGAGGAGAGTTATAACGGTAACGGATAAGCTGAAGAGGTAAGCGTACAAAGCAAAAGGAGGACAACAGTAAAATGACAGCGATTCATTGAGCACGGCCGAGTTAACGAAGGAAAATCCTTCAGCAGTACTGCAAGATAAGACGTTGGTGGAAGAGCGGGCCGGATGCCGATTGATGCAATCGTCGATTGGACACCGTTTACTGTGCATGCAGTAGTGTTATCAATTAGCTTACGCCCCTTGGCATCAACGGAAAGGTTGAAATGCGCCAGGAAGTCGACACCGATCAGTGGCGTTTGGACGTCAGCAAGCGGGAATATTCATAGAAAATATCGCTGGAGACCGAGATCGATGGTGAGATAGCGTTCTCCGTAGGTTTCGATGCGACTTTGATTTGCGGCCTGTAAAGTGTACTGGCCAGGCTGAAGTCGATCACTTGGTTGCAGTGGAATGACGCTGAGCTCGGCTCCGGTATCGACAAGGAACCGCAAGCCGGTCGATCGACTTCTGATGAAAAATAGGCGACTAGATACTACTGGGCCAGCGACAGTCGTCGCCGCTACTGGCAGGCCTGCCGGTTTGAGAGTGACGCTTGGCGGGTTCGGAATGTGCACGGTTGGGTTCACTCCTTCGCTTCGTGTCGGGGGGTTTACTGGTACCAACACCGCCTTTATAGACTGAGGGAGTTAAATCGTGCAGCCCGTGCACGGTTTCTGGGCGGGTGCCATTTTAGCTCTTTGATCTGCATGACCATACTGTCCATACAGTGACACATCTCCACCAAAAGTTTTAGGCCATCATCAGTACTTGAGACTGAAGGGAACGACGTAGGGACAGCAATGGTTGCGGCGTACACCGGTTTTGATTGGAAGGTTTCTGACGACTTGTCCGCAACGACTGCCAACTTGTCAATTAGCTATTTACATCCTTGGCTGCTAAAATGTGTTGCACCACAGACGGCAGCTTATTCCACCCATAACTGCATCATCAAGTTCCCGCGAGCCCAAGAGGCCTCTCATATAACGTGACAATTGGGATTGGGACCGGTCGTCTAGCTCGACTGAGTTAAACAAGTCATGTAGCAGTTCAGCCTCTGACTCCCTAGTCCGTTTTACGATGACATCTTTCAAAATGGTGTAGGGGACACCGGACGGGACCGATTCCAATAGGTCTTCCAGTTCTGCCACAAAATCGGAGGGAAGAAATTGCACCACGTGTGAAAATCTTATTTTCTCTGATGTAATCCGCCTGGTGGTAAAGACGGCCTCAATGTGGTGGAACCACAGTCGAGGATTC
>JTDE01009096.1:0-13680 GCA_014338405.1 Paragonimus skrjabini miyazakii | reverse complement strand
AGTGGGAACCAGTGTTCCAAACTATTACGGGCGCGCCTTCCCAAACTTTCCGTAGATTGTTCCGTATGAACGCCACACGACACCAATCTAGTTAGAAACAATGCAGTAGGGTGAATAGAAATTACTTCTGGAGATTCTAGATGATAGAATGGGACATAGTATCCTTTCCTTACGCCGATCCATATACATCGAAGATGGAAACAACCATATGATAGCGTCATTTCCAACCATTTCTAAGAGCAACGTGCCATCGGCTAGTATCTACCTGAAATCCTGCAAACAAAGAGAAATAGTATAAATATCGTATAGGAAAAGAAGCTGCAAATGTTGTCATGCGTGTTTCACTATCAAATATGTTGGTGTTCTTGTTGAGATGCAAACCAAACACAGTATGGTCGTATATTTCCATTTCGACTATATCTGTGAAACGCCGCAAAATAAAGCACTCCCAGGCTATAGGATGACGTATCTCATCTCGAAGATAGCAATGAGCGCATTTATATGATTTGAAAATGCGAGCTAACATCAAAAACGGGTTGTTTTCGCAAAAATGGTGGAAATATTTTTCATCACGAGGCTGATACTTTTGGAACTTTTTCGACGTATTCCAATTTTTCCATTAACGTCACTTATTTACAATTGATGTACGACGAGTACTCTGCCTGAAATTCCGATTTTAAAATTTCCCAAAATATTTAAAAATCCAGGTTTCGCGCAAAAAGGACCGCTTTGCCTTTTGAAAGACCTTCAAGACGAATCCTGTGAAACGGATATTTGCCAAATATAAACATCAGGAACGTTTATAAACCTATTTCAACATAGGACAATGCGAAAAAACTGGACAAGTTAGTCGTGTTTTTTCTGTTATATTCGCCATGCTTTACCTTTCGTTGGTACCGCTGTTGTTAACTTTTACATGAACTTGGGGTGTACGCTGGAATAAAGCCGAGGTGACCTGCAGAAAGAATGACATGGAAGAACACTCCCAGCTGGAAAGATTACGACACCTATAACGGCAACTGTGTAGTTCGTCAGCAGTTTGCTTCAAAGCCGAAACGAGTTGAAAACGGCCATTTAGGCGCGAAAGGACAATTTCCAAATTTTGTCTTCTCACAAATATTATGGACGAATTTCGCCCACTTACAAGCCTACGTACGGCATCACGTACATGAAAGTAACATAATAGGATGTCGCAGCCGAACTCCACATGGGCTGCCCTCATTTGCGCAGTCATCTTATCCATTACAATGTTTTTACCGCTTTGATCACCCATCATCTCCCGAAAAATTTCGAAAAGTCTACGAAATGAAGCATACTTTTCGCTACGAACGTACCCGTACATCACGGGTCGGCCGCGTCCCATACCGTCTGTCACGAGGAACTGATATAACTTCCAACTTCCAAAGTATGATGAAATATACAGTGACATACTTGTGCCTATTTGTCCAGTGAGTGGCATCCACATCCACCACATGTGGGAAACGTCAGAAAAGTTGAAGCTGCTTTCGCTGGGCAAAGCAGTTATGCGTATATTTGTTGTTTTCATCTCTAATAGTGCGCACTACACCGATCGCACTAATTGCCGACAGCACCTCATCAAAGTTTTTAACGTTACGTGACCAATTTTACGTAACAAACTCACTTGATATTGCAGGCTTTAACTTGCGGCGAATGTTTCCATCGTCAGCAGTGTTCGATCTTCCGGGAAGACGTTGAGCAACGCGTAGCAACAAACCAACGATCCCAAATGGTCAAAGCAAGATTGGTTTACAATGCCACGGCACTATTGAACAAATGATCAAAGTTAATAGTCAGAAAACCTCAACAGTTTCGATCGAAGGATCGTTTCCGGGAGACAATTACAATTCGATGTCAAATAGGCTAAAGATGAACTATAAGCACATGATATGACATTCATACCCAACAGAGTTCTTTCGAGCAGTCAACAGGTTAAAAAGCAGCAGGGACGAGCCGAGCTCCAAAAAGTGATGCACGCACCACTCAAGCAATGTACAAAAAGCGACAAGTGGCTATTCGCACAACTGTCAATTGACGCGATAAAACAAAAACATCTAGGTCAAGGCCAAATAACGGCCAACAACAGTTACGGTAGAATGTACAGGGATAAACGTTTGGGGGGAATTGGGTGGGGTCGGATTTTCACAGGACCCTGGCTTCGAAATTCGATACAAGCAGTTGTGATAAACTTCCCATAAACATCCGCTACATTCTATTTACTGTCAGCAGTTGGCGTATTGTACTCGGAGAGACTCCTGTATTCGTTCAATTCACCGGCGGCATGTCCACGATTCGTAGGATTGGACTCATATAGCAGACGGCTGAGGGAGTGGTTGTGCTCCAACTCGAAAAATCTTACAATCAGACACGCACCTCGTCGGACAACAAGAAATCGTGATCGGTAACATGTGTCGCGAGAACTGATTCGTTAAACTAACAAAAGTTAACCCACCAGACACGTCGCACGCCCCTGCATACACTCCTAAGCCTTTTGTACTTCGTACAACGATAATAAATCTGCACGGTTTTCGGGAAACAATGTCACCTTACCTTATCGTACTTCAAAGCAGTTTTCGACCTACGGCTCGTCCGACGAACGTAAATAAAGCCCACCCCGTCCATTTATCTCTGAAGATAGTCCTGAAACTGTGAGAAAGTGCAAAATTCACGATCCTCAAACATCGCCTTGAAAGTCGTAATATAATCCATCTCTTGGAAATAAAAAATAAACCACTGAAAATAAAGTAACAAATAGATGACAAGCATGAACAACTAAATTGAAAATAACCCTAGCATCCTTGTGTTAACATTGCCACACGCACCCGGTCACAACAACAGCAGCCATGCTGATTTTCGAAAAACAATTACGGTAAGGTGGTTTTTAATTAACGGTCAGTTAAAACAAACAGATATGAGTCCATGACGCAGAGTTTGACGATTTCATTTTCTGCGCCAGGTACCGAGCTACCAAAACGATTTTTTCCAGGAAAAATTTTCCCGAACACGACAGCTTATATACTCATGGTCTACGTCTAGCATTCATGGTTGCAGAGAGACAACGCTGTAGTGGTCAAGTGAGTGCTACTGAATAGCCTAAATAAAAGCAAACGTGCCCCAGTGGATTATCAGTGAAACCAAAATAAACATATGCAACCGAAAAGTTACAATGTTTGAACAAGTTACGATAATCAAACAGTTGGACTCACAAATGGTCACAGGTAATCTAGGTGACAATCCCAATATTCCAAACCACCAGTGTATAAGAAGCATTAGAGTTGCGGAGTTGTCTTGGAATGCCGAAACACGCTCGGCGATGCGACGATGTTCGTAATATGATGGGCTAAAAAATTAGGTGGAAAATCTGTACAGAATCGCCTGGTGACTAAGCAAACAAACAGGAGAGTAGACTAGTGTGTGGAAACTGGTGTTGTGATGCAAGGTCACTTTTACTGGATTCGAACAGCATGACGGAAGTGAGGCAAAGTGTTACTGTACGAAAGTTAGGCGTCGCCAACTAATTGCAAATAAGAAAAACTCTTTAACACTCCCTTCCAGAGCATTTACAAAACTGAAATGCTCGGTACTCATCCAATATAAATGGGAAGCATGAAATTTGTCCACGAAAGCGGGCTAGCAAAGTAACGTGCCTGCCGGAAAGCATGGCTTAACCAGATGGACGGTAACGTAATACGCGTCCTTTGGGTAGACGGATATTCATTTGCTGCAACTCCATCATTACTATCAATTATGTTTGACAAGTCGGAAGCGTGGATAGTAGATGGGGTAGATGTTTCAGGTTTCCATGGATCTGCAGCATAGCTAAATGACCGAGACGGGCTAGTTGAAATTATAAAACTCGGCCTGCAGTGACGACCAGTAAGACGCCAAAATTGACAGTCCAATTTCCGGGAAACGTTTTGGCGACTGCTTGAGACAAATTGTCACCAATTAGAACGATGACAGACAGTCGCATAAGTTTGTTAACGCATGTAAACGGGAACATTTCTCCGTTTGATAGGGGATTATGGGCCAGCCAAATCAATATTACCGTGAGAAAAGCATACATCTGCAGTGGAGAAATTTTTAGGGAGTGTGACGGTATGGCGATGTGCGCTGATCCTCCGACGGTGAATGCATGACTGGTCCACCACTGCACACCTTCCATACCGAGCCAAACGTAACGGGCAGTGGTTAATTTCAGCGTGGCTCGGACACCAGGGTTGAACAAAGAAAGTAAATGGATGAAAATGGGTAATCGGAGAGCAGGAGGTAGGGCGGGACGCGGAATACCTGTTAATGTGTCAGACACTATGGTGCAACTCAAAGAGTGAAGATGACACGAAAACATTGAGGGGGTAGGAGACAAGTTGATGAGAAATTTCGGCTATTCTCTTGAGACATCTGTCCGAGGTGCAGAAGCCCCGTTATCACTTGGTGTCGAGAACGCGACGGCAACTACAATGGGGCTTACGTTGATGCGTCGGAGCCCCGTTAGAACTTGCGCCACAAACTCGAGATTTTGAACCTCGCGGGGGAATGTTTGTCCTGGCTAGCACTAAATGTATAGTTCATAGGCTCATTGTTTGTTTAAACTTTGAAGTTTCTTCGTTCCACTGAACGACAAACCTGCCTAACGGTCAAATGGATGGCCGGCAGTTGATGACCAACAGTTTTATAACTAACCTGCGTGAGCTTTTGAAAATTAAAGGAAACCGTTTGTAATCCTCCATCGACACGTTTTTGAAACACTGCAACAGAAGAATGAGTGAACGCGTCAGTTTCAAGAATCAGATGAGCAGTCGGCTCTGGATTAAAATGAGCGAGGGTCGTTGCATCACCGATTACTTTCTTTATCTCGTTCAACGTTTGTAACGCTTGAGAAATTAAAATGACGCCTATTTCAGAACCGTGAAGCAGGTCGGTTTTGTGGCTTCAGGAGTTGTCAGCGGTGAGGAATAAAGCGACGGCTTTAGTTAATAATTCCAATAAACAGTTGAATCTTTGTAGTGGAACGAGGAGTGGGGTAGTCCTGCGGCGCTCAAATCTTGGTGTCTAGGAGATTAATGCCATCTGTGTCCATAAAGTGTCCAAAAATGCCCTAGGAAAGAAACGACAAAAACGCGTTCTGCCAAACTGACAGAGATCCCATATTTAACCTGTAACTCCAGGACAACACGAAGATGGGTTTATTGCTCATCAAGTGTACATCAGGGTAAACAAGGACAACATTTTGATCACGCACAACTTGATCCATAAAACACCGGAATGTTCGGGCTATATTCCGAACATCGAGTGGCATTCAAAGAATCTGGCACAAACCAAATGGAGTTGTAAACACGGTTTGAGAAGCGGCCTTCTTCCGCGACGGGAATTCGGTTGTAAGTAAGAACCAAACAGAGTTAGGGGAAAACATGCTCAGATTGTCGGGTCAAAGAAAGGTAATATATGTGGGGAATGAGATAACGATCTGCTATGTTGTCATTGTTGATGGCTCGGAAGTCTTCATTACATCAAGTCGCCCGTGTTTTCGAAGGGCTAAAGTGAAAAAAAGGACCATGCACGTAGATCAAATGTGTGGTCAAACTCGTCCCTGGCGATTCTCAGCTTTTCCGGAAGAAGACGTCTGGGACGAGCGGCTACGAGCGGATGAGCGGCTCTTCAAGCGAAAAAACTCAATTCTATCGGCAGACCAAAAGCGTTTGCCTAATCTTTGAGATAATCGTAGCTTTTAAATTACCAGAGTTACAATTTTGTGGCATATTTTTGTTCGAAAAGTCGCTGAATTCCGTTGCGGGATATTTTTGTTTCAATACCCCGAAGCCATAAGCGAGAAATGCGCGGAAGTTCAACCGCATAACAGGTGAGGCAGTGGGAGATGGGGGCTGTAGGATTCTGCTCCCTCCTCCTTATTGTTCAGAAGGTTGCGTAAGACTATCTCAGTATTAGTGTGTTCATGTGTCGCCATCGAGTAAACGGAGCTTCAGATGGATTGAGCTGTACCTAAACATGTTCTTTGTTCTTAACATCTCTTTTTTGTCCAAAACGACGGTAAGCTGTCATGTGAGTACGCGGTCTGCAAACCATCTTTTCAGTGTGCAGGAAGAGCAGTACTCACTCTTAGTACTGCACAATTAGTGTCTCACAGAACAATCGCAGTTACATATAAGTGCAGCATATACAGATAAGGTGCCATATGCATACTATCCGTTGTTTCAAAATGATTATGTACGGATGTGCGCGTACGCGTGATCATCTCAGTACGGTTGTCTCCATTTTATGAACGAACGTGCACACAGGTTGTTTTCTGGTCCTCTGATTCATTGTCCTTGTCTTTACCTACAAGCCTGTCACAGTTTTTGTAGGTCACGGGTATCAGGCAGACAAAGCCTGATAAGGGATCCTCACAGTCGAAGCGTGGAAAGCTGTTGCCTACCATCGCAGGAAACTGGACAACCAGTCTGCCAGCCACCACGTCCTGTGAACTAAACTGACCCGAAATGAACTGAACGACCAATGAAAAATTTGACAAAGTTGAGAAATTACGTTACATCGCAAAATTAATGTTTGGAAATGATGACAGTCAGTCCCATAAGAGCGGAAAAAGTATCCTTTTCTCGAAATTTCAGTTTAATCAAGCAGGAGAACTCGATTTTCCCCTTCAGACGATAGAATTGTTGTTGGGTCATGCGTACTAAGCTTTTTGTGAAACTGCAAACGTAAGATACTGTTGTGATTATTGTTCAACGTGGCATTGTATTTGCAATGCTTCATCCATGTGTCCTACCTTACGAGTGAAGCAAACAGGATTCTGTGTTGAAACGCAAAGCTAGATCAACGGACGAACGCGTAAAAAAATTCGATGCGAGTTGTATATTTATAGCCTGTGCACAAAAGGGGTTCACACTACCTCCTACGTTCTTCAGCACAGAATGTAGCCATTGGTTATGATAAAGTTCAGGTGAAATTCATGATACTCAAAATTCGCCTTGAAAGTTGCATTTTAGTCCGTGGTCTGAAAATAAAACAACATCATCAGTTACCGATATGATAGATAATTTCCGCATTATCTCATGTACATTATTTATGCATGCATAAATTAACAGACAACCACTGTCCCCGGCAGACGACCAAACCAACATCAGCCGTATCGAATTTCAAAAATAACATACGTTAAGGTCGCTTTCTGTTATAGGCCAATTAAAACATACAACTATCGGTCGGTAACACATATTTTGTTGATCCTAATTTCTGCACAGGTACGGAGATAAGAAAGCGGAATATATAGTGAAATTTGTTTATCCACAATGATGGAAGAAATCATGGTCCACGACTAGCAATTTTGGTCGGAAAGATGTATTACGTTGCACTGCGGAGAATGCGGTTGGTGCGATGAATTCTTGAGCAGTGTGCGTTTCGGGATCAGCCGAGAATAACCTAAGGATATGGGCGACGCAACATGGATTCTGCAAAAATCAGTGGATATCTTGTTTCTGCTTGCATGGGCCCTATATTAAGCGGTACGTACAATCGAAGATGCGGCATTACTTACCCTGGCCAACGACATTCCGGGTGTCATTTAGCTTTGCTTTCACCCACACTCGTTTACCTGCATGCAAAACACACAACTGACCTTCAGATGTAATCAGGTCATCTTTAATTAGTGGTGCTGGATAGGGCTGCTTTGTCGGTCTCAAATTTGGGGACGGCACAGTCTCGGAATTGGATATAAACGAATCCACATAGCTTATGGAATCAAAGAGTACTTGGTGAGTGAGTGAGTCCGCACAGTGTGAAAAACTCTGCGGTATATCAGTATTAGTCACGCAACCTAGGTGGAAGTGGAACGGAAACAAGTCTGTCTGTGGTAAGGTCGCTTCGGCTTTCTCATGGAAGCTACGATAACCTTGAAAACCTGGCTTCTCTTACTGGGACTCACAACCATCAGCCTGGCCACTCCCTGATTCAGTATTCTTTAATTAGGCTGAGATGGGTAAGTGACTTCTTGGGAGACATGCGGCTTGTATACAAATAGTATCCAGCAAGCTAACATCGACTGATTGGGATGTGTTCTAGAACCAATACGGTCTGAGTTGAAAACGACCTACTGTATGGACAAAATAATTGTTTTGAGACGGACAGTACGTGAATACACGATAACCACATGGAAATGTGGAAGTGGCGTTTGCACCTGCCGTCGGTAATGTTTACTATGTAATGTGTACTTGTATGGGTCACTTAAGGCCACTAACTAATATTACACGAAGCGCGTTTACTTTACACTTGTACAGTCGTTTAAATTGCAGTAAGGGAGACTTCCCGTTGGGATGCTTTATTGCCAGTTGACTAGCAAACGAGTGTATTCTTCATGTATAACTTGACGCTCCCTACCTCACGGCGGTCACAGCTGTTGGTGCACTGCATATCAAATTCTCGCGTTGGCCATCGCTTTTGGGACAAAATTTTACTGATGGCCTTGTTTAGCTGATTTCTTTGAGGAGTGCACTTTCTCAGCTGTTCGTTCACATTTTCAAAGCGGTTATTTCTCCGACTTCTGAAGCCAGCAACATTTGACTGTACATGGATATTCAACCTAGTCCTTATGGAAAGCCAATTGCACATCAAATGTTTGATTAACCTGGGGCTGGTTCGTCTGAGTATTTCACCATCTCGGTTGATTTTTAACCATGAATGGACAGCAGTGCCTGCTCACTCTTCTAAGTTATCGGAGCTAGCTACTGGATGAAAAATTTGTGTGAATTTGTGTGAATGGTGATCATAAGGTTAACTTAATCAACTTACGTGCTTCCTCACGGCGTCTGGAATATGGAAATAACATGACATTATGTCACACCCAAAAACGACGGGTGCTGCTCGCATTTGAGCCTCCAAATTGTTCATCACGAATATTCTCACAGAAGTCAAATCTCCATTACCGCACGCAGTGCTTAAAATAACTGACTCAGAGAAACTTATTTCTTACTGAGAACACATGCATATATTTCGGGCCACCCATGGTTCATTCCGTCCGTGTCCAGAAGCTGATACAAATACGAACTACAACCAAAAGTATGAAGTAATGCAAGAATCAGTTGCGGCGGCTGGATTCATGCACGACATTGCCACTGGCCACATCGAGAAACTGTTTAAGCGATTGTATTTACTAGTTTCGTGCGAAGCATATGTGCGCGTATCCATTGTTGCTGTCTTCGATAACAGGCAGTGTGCTGGTAGCTTTTATCTGGTCAAGTGTTTGATGCAGATTTTCTAAAAGCCTGGTGTACGCAGTTCCACTCACTCATTGTGTGAGGGTTCAACCGACGATGGAAGTTGGAAGTGTACCTGCAGCTCCCATAAGAATACGCTGAATACTGTTTAAACTCAGCCGCTGTGGTGGTGTATTCAAGCAATCGCCCAGAGTCGTTTAATTTACTTGCATTGAGTAGGTGATTTGGAGGATACTTATCGTACAAGCAGGCAGGTGCAGGGCGAGTTCGCTGCAAATTAAAATAGCTGGCAACCAATCTGGTTTCCTGCTAACGATGTAGAACCGTAATTGGCGGCATGTCACAGAAATTGTTCTCAGGCAAACACGTCGTAATCCACGGCTGCCGTCCCTGCGCGTCATTAATGCATCTATCACATAACATCAGTAGCCTTCGTACAGGCATTATCATATATCAATCATCTACCACTTGTCTTCGTACTTTACCCCAGCATGTTCGAAGCATCGTAAGGCAAGAATCCGTTTCACGGGATTCGCCTTCAAGGTCGTTCAAAAGGCAAAACGATCCCTCTCAAACACTTCTTATCAAACCGTCTTTTTTCTTCTTCCCAGCATGGTTCCTTTATAACTGGTCATGCACAACTAATGTGCTCATTTTCATGGATGGTCTGACGGAGGCCAAACACAATGGCCTCAACTCAAATGCTGCCTTTTTTGACCTTTCCAAGGCTTTCGACCGTGTCCCACACGGCCCCTTGGAACACAAACTGAAAGTCTATGGTTTTCAAAGAGAAGTTCTTCGCTGGCTTGTTTCTCTCCTCAATAATAGGTCGTTTAGAGCTAAAACTGGATCAGACCTTTCAGCTCTTTCTTTCATTTCTGCGGGAGATCATCAAGAGTCAGTGTTAGGTCCTCTGTTATTTCTGATCTACATCAATGACCTTTCGGGTAATATTTCCAGCAACGTGCTGTTATATGCCGATGACCTAAAAATCTGGGACGCCACTGATCCCAGTGCACTGCAGATTGATCTTGACGCGATTACTCGTTGGTCAGCTGACTGGAGTCTCCCGCTGAATGAGAGTAAGTGCACACATATGTCACTCGGTGGAGACTCTGGCAATGCAATCGTGATTCACAGTGCACTCGGCACAGTAGATATCATGAAAATCGATCTGAAGAAAGATCTGGGCATCTGGTTGTCGTCCAACTTATCTTTCGCTCTTCACCAGGAAATGTCGGCGAAAAAAGGATTTGCCGCGCCTAGGATGATTAAGCGCACTTTCTCCGTATAGACAAGAGAGCGTTTCAAACGCTTGGCGGGATTTATATAAGACCGCTTCTTGAGTATCCTAATCAAGTCGTGTATGTCGGCCTTAGGAAAGACATATTAGCTGTTGAGCGCGTCCAGCGCGCAGCTACCAAACTAGTCACGGACCTAAGAACTGTCGCGTACGATTCCCAACTTGAAATTCTTCATTTATATCCACTCGAATTTCGACGACTACGCGGTGATTTAATTCTTGCACACTTCTTCTTTAGAGTGGGTCTCGTTGAGCAGTTCTTCATCATAGTGAATAATGACGGTCGGCGAGGACATAACAAGAAGCCCTTCAAGCTTCTTTCTCGGACCTTCCTTAGGCAGCAGTTCTTTTCTTACAGGGTTATTAACCTTCGGAACAGTCTTCCTCCTGAGGTCGTCAGCGGCGCCTATAGCCATCGTTTTAAACATTACTTGATTCTCACATTCAAAATACTCTATTATGCAGGTAATCTGACTTTGTCTCTGGTATTTACTGTAATCCCTAGGACAGGTGCTACTCCCTATTTTCAATGACTGCCTATCAGATCAATAGATGCCTGCTTAGTGCTGAATAAGAAAAACTGGTTGGATCCGGGAACCTTGGGCCTCTGCCTCAAACCTGTGTATCAATGGCTGAATCACTGAATTTGACTGACAGACAACTGTTTTATCCTTCGACTGGTGCTGAGGTTGAAAATATCGACGGTTGTTGCCGCGTGGGCTTTCTGTTGAAGTGGCTCTTGCTATTCTCTTGGTAGTTGACTGCTTTATGCTGACAAATGATGCATTATATATAAATACATTGATGTATACAGTGATATATATATAATCGGTTTGTTTCAAGGAATGTCGGTCTTGGACTTCATCTCACCTTAAGCAATGGATTATTCACAGGACTTCAACTATCTGTTTGAGGATCTAGAATTTTCGAGCTTCCACGAATTTAGCACTTGATTAGAGAAATACATTATCCGTTTCACGGGATTCGCCTTGAAGGTCGTTCAAAATGCAAAACGGTCCCTTTGGCGCGAATCCTCGATTTTTAAATATTTCTCCGAAATTTTAAAATCGGAATTTCGGGCAAAGTACTTACAGCACATCAATTGTGAATAAACGGAGTTAATGGAAAAATTGAAATGCATCGAATAAGTCCCAAAAGTATTAGCTTAGTGATGAAAAAGTTTTCCACCATTTTCGCGAAAACAGCCCGTTATTGACGTTAGCTCACTTTTTCAAGTCTTATAAATGCAATCATTGCCATTTTCGAGATGAGATGCGTCATCCTAATACCTGAGAGTGCTTCATTTTGCGGCGTTTCACAGATATAGTCGAAATGAAAATATACGACCATATTGTATTTGCCTTACATTTCAACAAGAACACCAACACATTTGATAGTGAAACATATACGACAACATTTCCAGCTTTTTTTCCTATACGATATTTATACTATTTCTCTTTACTTGCAATGGTTCAGGTAGATACTGGTCGATGAAACGTTGCTCTTAGAAATGGTTGGAAGTGACACTATCATATGATTGTTTCCATCTTCGGTGTATATGGATCGGCGTAAAAAAAGGGTACCATGTCCCACTCTATCATCTAAAATCTCCAGAAGTAATTTCTATTCACCCTACTGCATTGTTTCTAACTAGATTGGTGTCGCGTGGCGTTCATGAACGCCATCATCTGTTTCCGTATATTGTTCCGCATGCATGCGGATGAAATCAAGCTGCCTGCCGATCACCGGGAGGTATACCTGTCAGCCAGTCACACTACGATGTTTAGAACGCCAAGTATCTATTGCGGTGCAGAGAACGTTCAATCAATATGGCAATCAATGGAAGCAAAGATGATGATAACCATGTACCCCAAACGCTTCAAATACAGATTTTTCATCACTTCCCGCATGTGTTTGTTCTCCAAATTGTTCATGGAAAAGGTGGTTCGGAAGAAGCAGCTGCTAGTGTGAACGTATACTGCATACGCAGATGCTGATCATAAATTAAGTCAATCGGGTGGAGCATCTACTAGTGTGAACGTATACTTGTTGGAACTGGTCCAACAGATTATTACCCAGTCTGTGGTCACTATCGAAAATCAATCAACAATGGAAAGCAAGAACTCAGCGCGTTGACCCTTGTGTATTGGTATCGACCCTGGAAAATAGAGTACAGAGAATGCACGTCAAGCTAGCGGGGCACGGAGCGTGTTGTGATTGTAGCCCCGGGACGGATGTTAAAAATGGAATAGCTTGACTAAAACAAAAGTAGACAAAAAGCCAAGATCATAAAAAATGTACAAGTGAATGCGGCTATCAAAAATATCATTCATTATAGTCGCTACAGGCTTAATAATTTTATAGCCAACGACCCTGCAAGTTTGAATGACTGCCTTCGGTTTTTTCTTACTCCTCGCGCTCCTGTCTAAATTTGACAGACTCAAGAAAGAAGAGGGTTAGCATACGAATAAACCTGGTCCAGATAAAAAACGCCGTTTGGTTTGTGGACCTGGTAACGCATAACTGCAAAAGCATGATAGTCAAAACAGCTTCTTTTTGTACGCATGTGCATGTTATGAGAAATAATGTCATTTCCCAAAATAAGAAATGCTAACATATTCATCAAAACGTACTAGCTTGCGAACCTCCCTACCAAGCCGACTATGCTTAGAGGTAGAGGGAGCAGGGGTTGGGGTTTCGGGAGTTGCAGGGGGTTCCAGGGTCGGAACGCCTTTTGTGGGCACCACAGGGCGAGGCGTTCCCTGAGAAGTGTTGAGGAGGATTCTCCTCTTTGACGATGTCAAAGGTGCGGGTTGGATTTTGAGATAACTCTTTTGATGAAGATGCTCAATCTCAGGTTTGGTGGCTTGTGCGGCAGTCGTGGCTGCCAAATCGACGCCGTTGTTAGCAGTTGTGCTGCGGTTATGGACGCGTGAAAGAGCGTCCGTGACAGTGTTGTCGGTACTTGAGACATGTTGTATATCAGTCGTAAACTGAGAGATATAGTCCAGGTGCCTAACTTCCCTTGGAGAATGCCTGCCGGATGAAGTGTTCAAAGAATAGATTAACGGTTTATGGTCAGTATAAACCGTGAAGGTCCAGCCTTCTACCGAATGCCGGAAGTGGCGGATGCCT
>JTDE01009094.1:4710-16036 GCA_014338405.1 Paragonimus skrjabini miyazakii | reverse complement strand
TGTCGGGTCTCTCTAGGGGAGTACTTGTCGGTTATCGAGCGCAGGGCGTAAGTTAGCGGCTTATGATCTGTGAAGACGATGAAGTCCCTGCCTTCAAGGACATGTCGAAAATGGCGGATGCCGAGAGATATCGCCAACAGCTCCTTTCCGAACACACTATACCGTGACTCAGTTGGTTGTAAACGCTTAGAGAAAAAAGCTAATGGGCACCAGTCGTCACCGAGTTGCTGTTGCAGGACTGCTCCTACAGCCATGTTTGATGCATCCACGGTTAGCGCTAAAGGGGCGGACGGGTGATGGTGTGATAACGACGCTATATTAGCGATCGCTGTTTTTAAATTAACGAAGGCCTTTTTAGCGGCCGTTGTGAACGAAAGTGAGCAAACCTTGCCTCTGAGCAGGTCGGTGAGTGGTTGCATTAAGTGTACACAATTAGGAACAAAACGACGATAAAAATTTACCTGACCGTCAAAACGGCGAAGTTGCTTGAATGATATGGGCTCCGGGTACTCCACTATTGCTTGCACTTTGTCGGGGAGAGGTTCTATTCCGCTCGTGGATATACGGTGACCCAGGAAAGTTACGCTGGGCCTCCCGAACGAGCACTTGGCTAGGTGTATAGTCACTCCATGACTCGACAATCGGGCGAATAACGAACGTAAGTGTTCGTACGTAAGTGTTCCTCTTGTGAGGAGCTAGCAACCAAGATGTCATCCAAGTACGGATAGACACCGTCCAGTCCACGACACACGTCGTGAATAAAACGTTGAAAAGTCTGGGCAGCGTTGCTCAGACTGAACGGCATACGTGAAGATTAGAAAAGTCCGAACAGTGTTATGACCGATGTCTTCGTGGGCTACCGGAATCTGATTATACGCACGCACTAGGTCTATTTTTGTAAATATCTGTGTTCCTGATAGGTTTGCTGTCAAGTCTTGAATATGCGGAATTGGGTACCTATCAGGAGTGGTCGTGTTGTTCAATGCCCTATAGTCGCCACATGGGCGCCAGCCGTTGTCAGTCTTTTTGGGCACCATGTGCAACGGCGAAGCCCATGGACTATTAGACGGATGGATAATGCCAAGTTGAAGCATATGCTCAAATTCGGCTCGAGCAATTTTCAACTTATCTGGAACTAAGTGGCGTGGACGACTTCGAACTGGCGGCCCCGTGTGACAATGTAATGTGCGACGTCGGTTGTTACGGCCGGTAGTTCATTGGCGGGGCGGACCAGCTGAGGGAATTCGGACAAAAGTTTCCCATAAGGCTCGCCAACTACGGGATTGGCTAGCATTGGGCTGATCACAGCCGTATGCGACGGCTTACCCCGAACGTCGAGTCTTGTCGAAGTATCAATCAAGCGCGATCGACGTGCGTTGACTAGCAAGTCGAAATGTCGGAGGAAATCGATCCCAATAATAGGGAAAGGTATGTCAGCTACTACGAAAACCCACCGAAAATCGCGTCGAAGACCAAAGTTTAAACTCAACAGTCGACGACCGAAGGTTCTAATAGGCGTACCGTTTGCTGCTCGGAGTGTAGTGTCAGATTCTTATCGTGCATCCGTTGCCGAATGCGGGATGACGCTAACCTCCGCTCCTGTATCGATCAGGAAGTGCTTTTTAAAGGTCGAATCTCTTAGAAAGAAGAGGCGACTGTTGTTTAACTAGCCTTTGGCTGTCGTCGCTAAAACATGCCGGCCTGCTAGTTCAAACACGTTACCACGACGGCTACATCGTGATCGGCATCGCTTAGCGTTATCACCATACATCTCATGGTACCAACAAAGATCACTAGACTTTGGTTCGGGTGGTGATCGAGCACGCATCGGGGAAATTTTTGATGGTGACCTAGTACGCCTAATGCTGGCACGAAGGTCCGCCAGCTCACGTCTCAGCTGAGCTATCTCGGCGTTTGGTTCCGCAGAATTGCGTTCGCGACATTCAAGTGCCTTGCGCAGCACTGCTATTTCGGCGTCCTTTGCGGTTGACGAACTATCCGCGGGACTGTTGAAGGTAACAACCTGCCCCACTAATGTTGACGGCGTCGTGCCTCGAAAACGTTCATGTACTGCGTCGGCCGAAGCCGCCAGATCACTTAACGGACGTGCGGGTAACACGGACAATAGTCCTTGTGTATACTGAGGCAGTTGCTGCATCCACAACTCTTGTAAGATAGACTCGGGCAACTGCGACTTACCTACTGCCTGTCGCATTTCTCGAAGGAAAACCGATGGCTTCTTGTCTCCTAACTGAAACCGTTGGAACAGTTGCTCCAGACGCATTTTGTCGGACGGCTGTGTTTCTTTAAGAATTGTTCGCTTAGCCGACTCATAG
This sequence comes from Paragonimus skrjabini miyazakii, assembly GCA_014338405.1. Classification (NCBI taxonomy): domain Eukaryota; kingdom Metazoa; phylum Platyhelminthes; class Trematoda; order Plagiorchiida; family Troglotrematidae; genus Paragonimus; species Paragonimus skrjabini miyazakii. The sequence goes on along the minus strand of JTDE01009094.1, from coordinate 13,700 downwards.
CGATCAGTAGCTGCGCCTAGTAATATATCGCTAACTAGGTTCAACATATCTCGGGGAGGCGTGGTATAAGTTGCGAGAATTAGTCCGAATCGCTTGTTATACGCCGCCTGTTAAACTCTATTTCCAACACGGCGAACCACAGCTCTGAATCAAGATCTCCGAAAGCAGGAACAGCTAAAGTGATCAGCGATACGGAAGACCAATATTCAGACTCAATGTCCATGGCGATTGAGTAGATGAAAACGATATAAAATTTAAATAAATATATACGTGTAAACTATACGCACTCGAAACGTAATATTAGCGGGGAAAAATACCGAAGTCGAATGTACACGATAATATACGACTTACGCGGACTCACCAATTTGTAGGATCGAGCGAACCGAAGACAACCGTTTGAGAATAATACAGCGAGTAGACAAAAAATATATTGTTGACTTGCGAGATCAACGCGGGAATAAACGGATACAAATACGAAGCGATAACGGGGCGGAGCGACAAGCGTGCACGCAGCGGGGTCGTACGTTCGAGTGCGCGGGGACTTGTCGTTCTCTCTGCTCGTTCAAACAAATGTCTAAGTACATACAAAAGTGAGAAACAAAAAGAGTACAAACGGCACTCGTACTTCGAACATAATTGACAATAATGGATAGGGTCGCTACACGCTCAGGGTGCGGTCAAGGGATGGGCGTGCTAGCTGGATCACTATTTTGGACGTGAATTCGCGTGGTGTAAATCATTCTGCCACCATCCCTACCTCAACAGCCGTTACACCCCCCAAAGATTACTCGTATCAGGCAGAAGAAGCCTGATGTAGGATCCTCACAATCGAAGCGCGGGAATCTGATGCTTACCCGCGCAAGAAACTTGACTGCCAGATTGTTAGCCGCCACATCCTATGAACTTAACTTAACTGCTCTCATTTGTAATTTGGTTGCTTAAGCAACCATGGTTGCCTCGCGGATAATTATTTGCGAGGCGTAAGATTCTTGGTGTTGATTGTTCTAATTTATACGTTAATATTTTCCGTGATCGAGCCAACTGCTAATTCGTTATCGTTGACAACATTATCAAACGATATATATCGTTTGCTAGGTGTGATGATTAAGTCATCTTATCAACTTGGACCCCAGCGCATCCGAAGGCGTAGGCTTAGATTGCATGGTCCATAATGGTGTTCATAGAGCGTTCATTGCGTTTACTCGGGACCCCATATGCATTGGCTTAGGACAGTTATAAATAGGGTGTAACTCTGCACTGCTTGGTTGTACGATGTGATATACTCTGTTGAAATATGCCATTTTCACCTACTCAGTTAATAATACTTACTTTAATATTGACATTGTTTTAGTTTGGCCCTTTCTGCGCGTTTATTTCTCAGCGTTAGCGTTTCTGGATTCGCCACTCAGCCTATTGGAATACCAAACCTCGGAGCTGCTGTATCTTCCATCTGTGAACAGTCCACTGTTTATCTAAAGAGTGCTAACGCGATGGTTTGTTTCTATCATCATGCTACCGAACCCTGTACAAGCTGGTTTTAGTAATCGGGGATTTCCATATACCAGACCGAAAACACTCAGTTCATTTTGCATTCAAGAACCTTCTCACCCCTGGAAAGATTCAACACGTATTGTGCACCGGAAACCTGAATACTAAAAATGTTTATGATTACCTGAAACTAATTTGTAGTGATGTTCATGTTGTCAAAGGAGAGTTTGACGAGGTTTGTTTCACACGCGTGTGCTCACAACGTTTCATACTAGAACCTGGATTTTCCACATACAAAAGTTCTTACAGTTGGTAACTTCAAGATTGGTTTGATCAACGGCTATCAAATAGTCCCATGGGGTGATCAACAACGATTGGCTATGCTTCAACGGCAGTTGGATGTAGATATCCTTGTTTCGGGGCACACACATCAGTTTGAAGCATACGAGTATGGTGACTGCTTCTTCATTAACCCAGGTTCCGCTACCGGCGCATTCACTCCAGCTGTAAAGTGAGTCAGCTTGCGCATGCACACAGTGACTTGCAGTTAGTTCGCTGTATTGCGTAACTTGTCATTTACTCAGGGTCGTGAAGATAATGCGGCAAATTGTCGCACTTAGGTGCCTAATTCCCCATTTTGCTGAGTTTGTACCAATAGATTCTATGTGAAATACACCTGTTAATTCGTTATATATATAACTTCTAAGTATATTACACATGTATATATAAAATGAAAGTTGGTAGACTAAACGAATTGCCTTTGATAGTTCTGCCGTGAAACAAGTATTTATTTACTAGGTATCTGTAAAATATCAAGTCGAACTGTAACGGCAGCAGCTAGTATTAGCAACTTCAACCACGCACATAACTTCACTCCTGACAGTCAGAGGTGGAATTTATAACAACTGGTCTCACCAGTGAACTGGAAAAAACAGCAGAGAGATTAAATCCATGCAGTGATCTCGAGACAAATACTTCCTACTTTCTAATAACATCTGGGCGTGTAATTAAATTTTTATTTCGTCTTAAGCACCAACGTTTCTTCTATAACATCGACTGAACTGAAAACATTATTGCTTTGTTGGTAGATTCATTTTCCGGATTTTCGAAAAGTTGAGGTTGCAATAGGCTCGATCTGCTCCTATCTGACATCTTCACGGCATGAGTAAAGTCCACGACCTATGAAGCATTATAAAGTCTGTCTTGCATATGCAACATGTGGAAGACATTTGTTGTAACAGCCCAACAGAATCATGGTAATAATGCTGTAACACGGCACCAACAGTTGAGTCCGGAGCGTCAGTTACAATTAACAGCGGTGCGTTCGGATTAAAATGAACAAGAAGAGCTAAGTCGGCGACCGCATCCTTGAGCTCAATGGACGCAGTGCGTGCAGCCTCAGTGAACTGGAATTTGCATTCACCTCCAGGAAGATCGGTCATTGGCTGCATTATTTGCACACAATGAGGTATGAAACATCGGTAGTAGTTGACCAGACCACTAAAACGACGAAGTTGCTTAAAGGGATTTGGCTCGGGGTAGTCACGGCTGGCTTTCGCCTTATCCGTTAGCGCGCGGTTCCGTGTTCTAAGATCTGGTGACCCAAAAACTATTGTGGTCTTACCAATTTCGAACTTGATAAAGTTAACTGTGGGTCAAACGCTCCGGTAGGACGCGGAGGTGCGTATTCTGTCGCTCTTGTGAAGATTCAGCAATCAAAATATCCTTTAGACCAGACTAGAGAAAGTCCAAAACGTGTGTAACCCCACAAATGAAGCGTTGAAAAGTTTGAGGTGCGTTGCTCAAACCGAATAGCCTTCAAAGAAATTCGAATAGGCCGAAACTGCGGTTTTGGATATATCTTTCTTGGCCACCGAAATCTAGTGATAAGCGCATGCTAGATCTTGCTGAAGATGGTTTCTCCATATAAGCAAATAGTTAAATCCTGCATATGGGGGATTGAGTACTTGTCTGCGACGGTTGCTTGGTTGAGTCCGCGGTAATCACCGCGTTAGCGCCAATTACCTGACTTCTTAGGGACCATATGCGGCGGCGAGTCCCATGGACTCACGGAAGGGCGTATTATCCTGAGTTCGAGCATGTGCTCGCCGGATCTGGCACCCGTGTTGGGGCGCTAACCTGATTAAAAAGTGGCTGAAAACTCTACTACTTGGTCAGCTATTTCCGCCACCTCCGCTATAGGTTGTGCTCTTGCAATTGTCTCCGGTGTTCTATGTATCCACAGTTTGAGAAGAGGCTAGTTCATGTACAATGTGCCTCTCAGTTTTTGAATTTCCCCGAGTAGGGTCATGGGACGCTCATCATCCAGCTCGCTGAATAGCTGCTGCAAACGAGCCTTTTCCGATAAAGTGGCTCGCCTAATTACCGTTTCTTGAAGAGTTCCTTAACGGTTCTCTGTCGGTTGGACCACTAACACGTCTCGGAATTGTGTCTTGACCTCTTTCAACAAACGGGACTCGCTTAATTTTGCGTGATCGGACGAAGCTGGGTTGTTGTAAAACTCCGCCTTTAAGTGTGTGAAACATAGGATAGGGTCCATTTTTAAGAACGGCGGGGCTACTAGCGATACGGCTACCATGGGGCATTCGAAAGGCTTAGTCGTTATCAAACATGGGTATAATAACTAAAAGTCACAGTAGTAAGTGATCAAACGGGTGATATAAAACTACTATAACCAAACATATACGAACAGAAGGAAACGACTTTCCAAAACGCAAGGCAAAATAATAATACGCAGCGAACTCAATATAAATGGCAAAGTGTAAAAACGCTTCCAAAATTTTTCCTGTTCACCAATTATTGGAACAAAATAATACCCAGTCAGTCCTCACTACCGAAAACCGAACGACAATGAGAAACAAAGATTCAGCGCACTGATTTCCCCCGTGTATTTATATCCACCCTGGAGAATAGAGTGTACAGAGAAGGCACGTCAAGCTAGCGAGGCACAGAGCAAGTTGTATTTTTAGCCCCTTGACGGATATTACAAATTAATAGCTTGACTATAATATAAAAAACATGTACAGTTGAGTGCGACAATGAAAAATATTATTTACTATGGTCACTACATAGCTCTCCTTCAAAAGGCTAGTAAGAATTACACATACGTTTGTTATTCCAAAGAAAGAAAAGAAAAAGTGCCGGTTTTTTCTTTTGGTCTCAGTTACAGAGAGATACACGTCAGGAATAATGACATGGGGTAGGAAATGTCAAAGTTCAGAGTAGAGTCGGTGGAGGATAGCTTCTGTGCTGGTAGGATGTTTTTATTTAGATTATTTGGTCTTCGGCGCGTCTCCTGTTTATCACCGCGGGCTGCTGAACTCTAAAAACACTTGAGAGAAAAGCGGGGTAGGTTTGTCTAACGCCGTAGGGAAGGTAGCTGGGAGTTGTCTTTCCACATACCACGTTCTAATCGTCTGGAAATGAGAAAAACTACAGTGAAGTGCCCGCACGACTGGTTGAAAGAGATAACTCTGTGTCAACATATCCGGCTGCCTAGTAGTATTTTCACAGCCAACGACTTCAGGGATACTGGAAATTTGAGTACCGCTGCCATTGCTATCCTCTTGTGGTCCTGTCTAAAGCTGATAGACTCAAGAAAGAAAAAGGTTAGCATGTGGTTAACACTGATCCCGAACAATGCCGTTTAGTGTGTGCATCTACTAATGCATCAGATAACTGCATAAGCCATGAGAGTAAATAAAAATATTTTTGCATTTCCAAATACCTAATAACCCAAAAATTGAATAGGTAGACAGATAACAATAAACTTTTTTATATGTCGTCAAGTCCAGATGTACGACAACTCAGAATGGCATGAATTAGCAGGTGAACGAAAACAACACTTACGAATGGACGTTATGTTGAGAGACGTCATTTTAAAAAATAAAAAAGCATTTCGCGAAACGTACGAGTTTACGAAGCACCCTACCACGACGATTATGCTTGGAGGCAGGGTGAGCATGGGTCGGGAGTACGAGAGCGTCGACGACCGCAGTGAGTTCTGAGGACATACCACTTTTGTTGCCACCGGGATTTCCCGGCGAGGAACGTTATCTGTCGACGGAAGTGAAGCTGATGATTCCCCAACAAATGCTGGTTTCAGCCTGTCGACAGAAACTACCTCGCACTTGCCGTTGAGGCTAACGGTGAAGGTTTTCGTGTCTCCTGCAAGGACACGATAGGGGCCTGTGTATGAACGTTAGAGTGGTCGATGAGGGTCATTTGTACGAAGAAAAACATGTGTACACGAGGATAGTTTAGCGTGCATATGCATAGCTATTGATTGCTTTCTAGGCTGCACTGGGCGTAGTTTTCGCATGTGGTGCGCCAAACGAGCTATGTAGCTACTGTAGTCGTACGGTGTTGAAGGTTCAAGTGGGACCAGTTCACCTGGTAATCTAAGTGTGCAGAAATTAGTTTTGCTGTGGTAACGTTTAAATCTTCTTTGGCCGTGTTGCGCAGTCCTAAAAGTACTAGCTGGAGTGCCTCTTTCCACGAAGGATTAGTATGGGCACTAAGAGCGGCTTTCATGTGCGCGCTCAGCCAATTGGGATGCTTCAACTAGTCGTGGGTCGATGTGACCGAAAAGCGGGCGCTTGGATGCCAATTAGAGCGTCATAAACAACAAAGATGGAGGCCACCACACGACGTGACATGGTCCGTAAAAACGCCACTGAATTAAGCCTGTACATCGTTCCTGATAATAAAGACCCGAAGTATTGATTCAACCGTTACAGTTGACTATTCTTGAGATATTGTCATTTTTTAGTGGATGTTCGAGTTATCACAGATGAGATTTCCACTACAGCCACAGTTCTGTGTGTTTCAAGACAATTTGTTCTAACGCTTCATCAGAAAAAAACATATTGCATATAACGTTCGATTCTTGAAAGGTTCGTTTCTAAATTTTGCGCACAAATCATGGGCTCACGGTTAGGAGGTGGACTAGCCATGCACCTCCGCACTGACTGTAAATTAGAGCAGCACTGGATTTTTCTTCACTCTGGAGCATGAACCGGTGGAATATTTGGGTAGAATATTGTTCGTAACAGCATACACTTGGCTGTGTGCGACAGATTGCACGTTTGAATTGAGTAGTGCCGTACCAGACTTCTTGTTGCAGGCGGTAGTTGAACGTGCATGCTAGTTGTCGCCGGAATTCTTGAGAGCGTTATATTTTCCTGACCAGCTCGTCATCATGTTCAACTTTGAGCGGCACTTGTGAGTGTAGTGGCTCAGAAGAGTTAGTAAGTTTTCTGACAGATCTGACTGCGGCACAATGCCATGCTAGAGAGTGTTTCCAACTAGCAGTGTGGATGATTGCGAATTAACCAACCAGATAGACGGTTCTTACCAACCTTGCTCAGCGGAATAGTGCAGGCTTCCATAGTCCGTGATCACCTCATCGCTTGGCCGGCGTGCGTTTTTATCTCACCCCTCATTCGCCGTGTTGAACAATGTAATGTGCAGCAGACGTTCAGTCGAAATACCATCTGCATAACCCAACTAACGAAGACGGTACATTTTCGCTGTCTTGTTTATCAGTCGCGAACTTACACATTTCCCAAACGCGCGCCGGCGGACTGTCGCGCTGCTCACAAAGTCATTTGGTACAGGTTAACTGGCGGAGACAGCAGTGTGCAAATACCGAGTGTCAATGTGCATCTACTGTACGAATGTGCCACGTCTTTGATCCCTGAAACAAACCTAAGCGCACACACGCATTCCGCTGAGGTGGTCTGCTATAAGTTTTCTGATTTGAAGAGGCTTCTGTGTCACGAATGAGACTTCATCAATAAACCGAATTACAGACTACTCAAACCTCGAGATCAGTACCAACTCAACGTCAACAGACCGGATGCTAGACGCATATGGTGAACCAAACAACATGAACATCAAGCTTGCGGAATAGAATAAATCAGAGGATAGGGCGATAAAGACTGCGTATGACGAATAGATAGGGCAGAACCGCTCTGGATTCACTAGCGTTCATACAGCTGGAATAAACCATAAAAAAACCCTCAGTGACACCATACGTTTTCGTCATCACACTCCTGAGAACGAACTAACTACCTTTATACTTCTTCGTAAATCGTAAACATCAACAACTCCGTACGACCTCCACGCGAAAATGGTTCTACAGCTTTAACGATGAAAACGTAGGTGTACGATAATAGCCTTCTAGCAGAGAATTAACAGAGACGCCAAACTGTCCCTTCAAATACTCGACCATTTGTCTAGTTGCCACGACAGTCTGTGGATTTGTGGGCAATGTTTCTCACATATAGACTCACAGGAACACCTTGCCGACAGCCAGTGCAATCGGGGAAAACGGCCCCTAGTCATCATTTGGTAAAAATGCTTTCTCGATCTCTGATTTGTTCGGGAAAGTAAGCCTTACGGTCTTTATGCAAACTATCCGCCACACTGAGGCTACCTTGGTAGCTATAACACATTTTCGTTTGTCCGCCTTCCCGTACTCGCCTCGTCTGTATGCGCGTATTTCCTTTGTCCATGGCCTGTATATCTTTCTTCTGATGCTTAACATTTATTATTGGAATGTACTGAATGTTCATCCGGAGAATACCACACGATTTATAACCGTGATTAGCCAATATTTCTTGTTTATTGCATTCGTCGTTTGAAACTTAGGTTACAGTATGTTCATAGGGATCGCACAAATTCCTGCTGAAAACATAAACATATTATAAATCCGCCTTCTCCTTTTGTTTCAGAAACCCACAGCCGTCTTTTGTACTGCTGGATATTCAAGACAGAGTTATTCAGCTTTATGTTTACACTTTGGATAACGATGAACACAAAGTTTCGCGAATCGAATATCACAAGCCGATTCGCGCATAAACCGTGGAAGAAGTTGACAATTTTGTGTACCTAGTGCCCATTCTATTTCCATTTCCAATTGATATTTTTAGTGTGATTCTACTTTAAGTGATCTTTGCCTTAATTGAATGTCTTCGTGTTCGCTACCTTTTCTGGTGTCTACCCAAGCCATATCGAGAGTCTGAACCGAACATTTTCAATAGTTTTAAGCAGACTCCACTTTTTAAAGTGCTTCTCGCGCTGATTTATAGAATTACTGGTGGTGTTACCGCTTATTTTAGGCCCAACCTCGACCCAGCTTACAGTCAAATGAGTCAGTAGAGGACTAGAACGTTTCTATCTAGAATCGTACATGTTCTCCACAATTTCTAAACCAATTAGTGGACAACGACGTATATTGCAAGTAGACCGGAAAGGCAAGCTGTAGGCAAAGCACAACAGAAACAACGCGCGACAAACCAGTAGCTAGCGACCGGAAATTGCAAATGTTAATTGTGACCTTGGGCGGTCGAACAAACGAGAAAACGCAGACATGCAATCAAACAATATCAATAGTTTCAATTTGAAAATCACCCACAATTGATCGCAGCTGTCGCATTCCCATCGACTATCTAGTCGGCCCCTTTCGAAAAGAAGCA
>JTDE01009088.1:16211-26416 GCA_014338405.1 Paragonimus skrjabini miyazakii | reverse complement strand
CCCACCAGTCGTTATCATGCAAGGAGGTGAGGATGTACCCATCCTCTTACTAAATTTGTTCACGCTATCATTTCTATCCAGCACTTTCCCTCCCCAGTGGAAAAAGTCAATCATAACGCCCCACTCTAAAAGTGGTCCAAGACAGGAAATTAGTAACTATCGTCCAATAAACCACACACCAATCTGCTTAAGAATGTTTGAAATAATAATAAAAGCGCCCATTATCGAATTCTTAAGGTTACAAAACCGTATAAACCTTTTGCAGCACGGTTTTCCTAGTAAGCGCTTTTGCCTGACATATCAATTGGAATTTTTAAACTATATATCGATATCTGCCAATGCAGGGAGTGCGGTCATTATCATATTTCTTGACATGCAAAAGGCCTTTGATCGTGTGCCCTACAACCGCCTGTTAATCAAAATTGCATTCGTTGGAATACAAGACCCTTTCTACAGCTGGATTTCTTCATATCTAGAAGGCCGAACCCAAGCTGTTAAAATGGGAGATCACTGCTCAACGCCAAAACCAGTGACAAGTGGGGTGATTCAAGGAAGCGTTCTGGGACCACTGCTGTTCCTCATGTATATAAATGACGTATGCGATGTTATTGAACATGGCCAACCTTTTCTGTTTGCTGACGATATCAAAATCATTTACACTTTCCGCCAACCCAGCAACCTAGCCTCGTGTCTACAAAATATACGACACGACCTAGCATCTTTGGAGTCGTGGTGCAAAACATGGCTCATGACGTTCTCAGCAAACGAGTCGAACCTGATCACTTATGGTTGTCAAATATCCACTGGGTCTGCCTCACTAGATGGCCATCATATTGACACCGCCACATCCGTTCGAGATCTAGAAATATGGCATTCAAACTTCTTCAATTTATCTGAACAAGTACGCTTTCAGGTAGCAAAAACTAGAAAAACGATGGGCTGTATCAAAAAGACATTCCGTCTACCGGATGCGATGCTGGCTGTTTACAAAATGTGTGCTCGACCTCAACTTGAGTATTGCACCTTTATTAACTGCCACTTACGCAAATCCGATAGGATTGTTTCAGAAAATCTCCAACGATCATTTACCAAAAGCTCAATAGGATGTTCATCCTCACTCACCTATAGTGAACGTTGTCAAACACTTGATATTGATCCGCTTTGGTTACGAAGGCTAAAGTTGAATCTTACACTTCTGTATAAACTGATAAACTGAGACGCCATCACCACAGCGTTCACCGTTCATTTCAAACACAGCCCCTCATATAGTCTAAGAAGTAGGGCTTCCACTTTGTTAACCCTGTTAGCTGGCAAAAAGATACGAGCAAACTTCTTTATTGTAAAATATTCCTATATTTGGAACAGACTTCCGAATGAAAATAGAGCCAGTAACAGTATTCAGCGTTTTAAAAAAGGGCTGGACAACTTCCTTACATCATCAAACATAACATCAATTTTCAAACTTCGTGTATCTTCTAATTACCTTTTTGAATGTGGTCCAGGTAACGTTCAGCTGTCAGCAGAATAAACGTATATACCCGTCTTTATTATCAGGGTGCCATCTGAAATGGCTTGCCTGAAACTGTTTACTTTGTATCCACCGATTACTAATACCCCATCTCGCATTTGATTCATTACGCACTCACGGAACCGCATCAGTTTAATCACGTGCGTCACTTATACGAAGTTGTACTTAAACCAAAAAGAAAAAGAAAAAAAGATTATACCTCACAAATACACTTTTCCACATTTTATATTTATCCCCATCCGTAATAACCTATTCACCTCGGTAATCAATCTGACTTTTATTAATGGTAGCCAGTATTGACGGCTAACTTGGTCGGCATACAAAAACTCTCCACAAAAAACCGTAAAAAACACTCCTTCGTTTACCTTACACAATCTCATTATAACCCTACTTCGCATCGTGCGTTGCCTCCCCTGCCTCAAACCCTCCCCATTAATCATTAGTAACTGTAGCGTGCTATGAAATACATATTCTACCTTGAACGTTGACCCTATAAAACAAACGGAGGCCAAAAATACATTAAAAAACAATGAAACCTCAATTCATATCGTGTGTTGTGCCCCTGCCTCGAATCCCTCTTCAATAACCATTAGTAACTATTGTTGGCTATGAAATATCGGTTCTAACTTAAAAATTGACCCTATAAAACAAACTGACGTCAAAACTTCGGACAGAGTTCTGATTATCACGTGATAATTAGTCTAGAAGTAGCTGCTGGTTACCCAATTATCGCAGAATGCCATGACAATTATTTGCGAATATTACATACTTTATTGGAAAAACACAAAAAAATTAATATCGCGTAAAGATTTTGTCAAATAATATAACATTTGCAATAATCTTCATATTACATGTGATTACTTCACATTTTCCAATTTAGCACTCGACGCTGCGCTTTTTTCTCATTCCCACGAGCATCCATAATGCAAAGAAAATTTTCGCGATGAATGAGCGCTGAAAACCCTATATTGGCAGAGCGATTGGCGAAATTTTCAACTTTTCGACGTTTTCGAGCAGTCATCGGGGTCCCGCGCTGAAATCTGCTCAAATTTTCGCCGGATTTTGAAACGTCCAGACCTTCCTCGCCCAAATTGGATTATTTTAGCATTTTTCCGATCGAAGTTACGTCACATGACGGCGAATTCTTTCGAAGATGAATTTGCACGTATTTCCCTGCGTGACGCTGAAATATTTGAACCTTGTGAAAGGTAAATTGATGTTTCATCTCCTCTGCCGTTGAATATTGAGAAAGGCATTTTCGGATCAACAGATTACGCGTAACTCGGTGTGAACTTGAATCGTTAACGAACGATTCAATAATCTGAAAGAGTCAGTGGACACTGTAACGAGGAGATTGTAAACTTCAAAGACGTCTAGTGACGTCGGCAGTTCAGGTGTTTCGTATTTGGTCGGGTGTTTGCCTACAACCTATAGTAGAACAGAATTACATTGTCTAAATCCTGTGTACGCTGGCGTTTCTGCTGAAGCCTTATTTTTGGGAGCTGCTTCCTGTCCATACAAAATTCATTAGTACTTTACGTTAACAGCTCCAGTTATGAAGCCGACTGGAAGAAGGTTTTCTTGTAGCACCGAAAACGTTCGCTACTTTGAGAAAAATTGTAATTTTTACGAGTCCGGAATCAACAAGCTTTTCATGCACACCAGGCAGCTACTCATAAGAATTGTGGAAATAATTCGATGCCACACATATAGTAGGTAGTGCCATTATGGACGCAACATAATCGAAAATAGGAATACTGCGTTTAATGTGCAGTCTTTTATTTTGAAATCTCTCTACTGTACGTGTAGATATCGTCGTAAATCATACTGGCTGAATAGTTCATGGGTTCACTCATTTCAACTTTAGTGAAAAGCAAGTGGCTATTACCGCTCACGGTGACACCTGTGAGATGAGTAGGAATGAAATTTCAGTAGAAATTATTAGCTCAAAGAGCGATGTCCGTACAGTCAATAAGTCGGACGCGAAAGATCAACAATCCGTCAAGTGTTTGCTTTATGAGAACATGCATTCTAAGAAAAGGCCTGAAACGTCTTGAAAACTGATCAAACCAGAAAATACGATAAGTTATAACAACGACTGAATATTTTTGCGTAAAAAATCCGGATGGTAGAAAAGATTGTAAAGGAGACTGCGCGGTAATGGAGTTAGTTCTGTGTCGCAACAGAGCCGTCGAGTTACATTTAACCTGCCTTAAAGACTATTGACACGTTTGACCTCGAATAAACAATCATATTTCACCGAGCATCTAATGGAGTACTAGCCTGCTCAGCAACCGATTCTATTCCCTTAAAGACGGTCGTGAAGGCAGGTTTGTTGTTTGTGACGTACTAACACACAATAAAATGTCAGAAAACTAAAGGGAACAAAAGAAATAGGAACTCCGACCCACAGCATAAAAATTTGAAAAGTCTGATATCCGCGATTCACGCGGACGGCTAAATACAACAGGGCACTCAGAGGTGATGTAATAAAAAGCAACTGAAACCAAGGATATAGAAAGACAAGAGGTCACCAGTTGTAAACAAGAACAGATTAGCTTTACGCGGATAGGTTTCCACAAGTAAGTCATTAAGAGCCTCAACAATTTCTAAGGTAACTTTAATCCAAGGGGCGGCTCATTGCGGGCAAGCCAAATGGTTGACTCAGTATTTGCATAGGAGGCTTGCAATCAATATCAAGAGGAGTTAGAATGCTTGAAGAGGATGAAATGAGGGCAAGGATTGCGCTTATCAACCTTCTGTCGTGCATGCAACTATCGTCACAAACCCAACAAGTGCTGTCACTTCAACAGTGTGATCTCGTCTTTGACATGTTGACGTCCATTTGGGCATTTTGCAGTCAGAAGTGTTTGCAGCTAAATGGACGGTAGTGACATCTTCAAGGTCCAAGTCCAACAGCAGTGAAGTTCATAAACTAACTTCACGAATGCAAGTTTTTACGACAACAGATAAATTCTACACTCCGACAGAAGAAAGAATTGTGGTAACGGGGAAGGACTCCGTAGAAAGACGACAGAAACAACGAATACATTCAGGCCGGAAATCAGTAAGTCACTTAAGATCTAGGGCTGGCCATAGTTGTGTTGACACACTACTATTCAGTTGAGCGTTAGACGTCCAAAATTTGGTATTGTCACAGTTTTCCAGTGATGTGGTGAAGCATCGTGTCACGAATAACTGAGCCATGACTACTATACGGAAAAACACCGGGGTGGGTTTTACATAACTACAGCACGCCCAATCGGGGGAAGTAAACACCTCAAAAGAATCAGAGTTCGGTTGCGAGCTCAATTTCTTTTGCGAGTTGCAACGATCCAAATGATGGATCAAGGGACGGATAGCAGGTGGTCCATGCCAACTTGTGCAGCGTGAGGATAGATGGGGATATTTTCGAGCAGAAACGGAGACATGAATCAGAGAAGAGGTAGATGCGCTGGGTTTCTATCCTCCAGGTTACTGTTTCTACTGCGCCAACCGAAAAGACAAGGGACCAGCAGAAGGAAATTTACAGTTGGCGGGACAGCGGTTTGGACGGAAGTGCCTTTAGTGGTCAGTCTCTTGAGGGCATATGGTGTTAATTCCAGACTTCCAGTGGTTGTTCGAGCTAAACTCAGTCTACTCTAAACGTCTGTTGATAGGCTGGATCTAGAATTGCAACCTTTGTAATCCGGCATGAGTCTATAAATTCTGAGCCCGCTGAGCAACGAGCTTGGATCCAAAAGGAAAGACGGCCATGAAGGCGAGTTTCTTATTAATAAGGTGTTAAGGTGCGGGAAAGTTAGTATAAACTGAATAGAAGATAACAAGATAATAATCCGCCAAATGTACAAGTTCCGTGTTCAAAGGTTCACGCAAAGATGGTCGAATGCAACAGTCGCGTAAAGGCGGAGATGGCAAACAAAGATGCAGCACTGGGAAGTATGGAAGAAAAACTACGCGAGAACAAGTCTTCACGAGTAAGCTTTATCGAGATTCAGTAACATGTCCGGATTGAAGTTTATGGAAGAAATGATTTGTCACGCGCGTAACTTAAATGGTCGTACTGTAGTAGCGTGTAGTGTGCCGCCATTTTGCCTTGTCACGCATACTTCCTTCCGCTTCCTTTCAGGCCCTCGAAAGTTGAACATCCTGCGCTGTTCTTGTGATTGACTTCCTGGAATAATACAGTACCATTTATCGCAAGAAAAGCTCGCAATCACTACCAAGAGGATGGCGAATGCAGAAAGAAGAAGGATTAACGAGAAGGTGGTAAATAAAGACAAGGAACGTGGTCACCGATATTCCACAAAACATAAGAATCGCCAAGCACTTAACGCAAGCAACTACTTTACCAGACGGTATAAATTGCCGTATAAATGCTGTCACATCCTTGCTGTGTGGGGTCACCACGTTACAACCGCTCCTGCTGTCGCAGATTATCGCACTACTTCTAGTTCCACTTGAAACATCCGTTTGTTCGTCCAGTAATTAACACGGAAGGCCGTTCCAACGGCTAGATGCACATGAAAGTGGCGGTATGCTGCGGATATCTGTGTGGTTTGTCTCCATAAAGTCCATCGAGGTGCTCACCTCGTGTAGGCTTTCCAGATGAAGAACTCCACACACAGCTCCAGATCCGCTAGTCCTCTCAGTACTCTGCGTGTTTGTAATAGATCTCCCCAAACACGTCTGTGACTTTGGGGGAACAGGTCCAGGCGATCCAGTCTCTCATTATGGTTCTTTCCTTTCTTTCCCACCATAACTCTCATGGCAGACCTCAGAACTCCTTCTCACTTTAGCCTTTCCATTTTTGTGTGGAGATATACTGCCGTTCCCTCGTGCTTTAGGACTGATCTAGCTTAGCCATTTGATTCCCCCAGTACACCGCGGGATGATATGCAGGTCCTGCTTGCATTACGTTGTTTCGCTGATTTTTAGAAAAGTCGCGTTCACTTTATGCATGTCTCGACAACCGTCTAACCACGCAGCATGCACCCACCCGGTTCCTATTCAAAATATGCACGTACATACAATTTTGGAGTTCATTGAGAGAAGCCATTCCATTAGGTGATCAAGATCACTCTGCAGACCATCCCGTTCTTCCCCCGATTTTACAGTGCACCATACCTTTGGGTCATCAGCGAATGCTAAACACGGGAATTCAGTACGTTCAGGGAGGTCACTGGTACGGACTAGAAACATCAGTTGACTCAAGACTAAACCCTGTGAACCCCGCTGGACGTAGCTGATCAACAAAAGTGGGCCCCGTATATTCTAACAAAGTAACTGCGGTTGCGCAGAGGGTCCATACTTGCATTAATGTACGGCCGGTGGCGCCAAATGCCAAGAACATGCTCAGGAGCCTTTCATATAAAACGTTTTTGAGGCTTCCACGATGCCCGTAAATATGACGTCTGTTGGCGCCCCATTAGCTTTAGCCCTAACACAACAGTCAGTTGCCAGTGACAGGTTGGTCGAACAGAAGCGACCTTGATAAAATCCGTGTTAGCCGAAGTATACCAACTTGTTTACCTGTGGGATCATCTTGATCTCCTTGATTTGTAGGTGCCCTAAGATCTTTTTGAGCCACTTCCACTCCGCAGGAACTTGACCTTGCTGCCAGGAAATGCCAAACGTTGAACCTAATGGCACTGCGAGCACCTCTGCAAGCTCCTTCAATGCTAATGAATGCAAACCATCTGGTCCAAGTGGCTTCTGTAGCTAGAATTTTTCAACGGCTATTCAGCTTCCTCCTCCTTGATCTCCTCGGCGTTGAGCGTCGAGACTTCGGGAGCACACGGAGGAATTGTGTCTGACCCAACAAGATACACTGTAGCATAATAAGCCTCAAAGGTATCTGTTTGCACCTTCGCAGTTTCCGTTGCAAAAACCATTCCGACAGATATAGGTATTCCCGTTCTTGCTCTTGTCTGGATTTCTACAGCTTGCTACGTCGTTTCACAATAACGCTACAGCGCTCGTACCCGTATCAAGTCACCTGAGATAGTCTGGGTTATCGCTCCTGTTGTCAGACACTGGTGCCCAGCTTCAGGTCAACTCATGGCGGCCCTTGGAGACAAGCTCAAGATAGTCAAACTTGGGCGAAAGTCACAATCATTTTTTCGCATGTACTCTCTTACTCTATTCCACTGACTGTCAATACCCAAGTTACCTTCACCTGTCCAGCCAATGTCGTCTTCTTTTCGCCGCATCACTGCAGACGACTTTCGCCATATATTTCGACCTGCTGTTAGCCTCACGTTTTCAGTACTCAGTTGTCTCTAGTGGATCGTGGGGACTCCACGAGTCACTCTCTACAAATGGAACCTGATGAAGGTGGTTCATATCCGACTTTCATGACGTGAACGTTTAATCCAATATGAATTTTCGGCCACCGGAGCGCTTCGTTGGCATGCCGGCTTGCTCGTGTGAACAAAAGACTAATAAAATACCTTTCTTTCATGTGTTCTTCGGCGCCAAAGTTATCAGTCACTATGTGGCGCGTTAAAGTCGCCCGTGACGAGACAGCGGTTATCAATGGCATAATGCAGAAGCCCCTAGCAGCGCCACCGGTTGCGAATCAGACGTCCTGTGGATAACACCCACCTTCTCATAATTCGTGATATTCAGTTTTGTTCCGTACCACAGACTTTCGTAGCTATCGCCCTAGTCAGCAGTCGCCGCAATCATTGTGGGTGAAATACTCTCTAATATGTTCGCGAACACTCCACCTCCGTCCCGCATGTGCGATCTGCCAGAACGGAGAAGATCATATCCAGAACGGTTCCGAATATGTGAAGCGCCTCACGAAATTACATTAGTGGCATGCGTATACCGCTGCGCACTGGCGATAACATGGAAGTATGTTGAGTTCTTAGGGTTTGTTATCCTAGGCCGACAACACAGTTTTTCTTGATCTCGATGCCCCTAAAGGTCGGGAAGAATCGGGATAACACCGCCAACAGCAATGACCTTACATACCACTTTGATGAGCACGCTAAGTCACGTTTGAACTTACAGTATAGACTATGCAACAGTGCGACTTACTCTTGCTCATTTTCCGTCGTGGTTATTCGGTTAAACGTATAATGATTGTAACTGAAATTCGCTTGGTAACGAACATTACAAACAAAGTTATCCACATACACGTTTTCGGACGGCGCCACATACATGTAAATAATACATCATGATGTCACAACCGAACATCACACTGGTTGTCATTCTCCGCGCAGACATCAGGTCGATCCCAAAGGTCTCTACAGCTAATTGCCTCCATCATTTATGGGAAAACTTTAAACAGCCTACTTGGTGAAGCGTAATTCTCACTACGAACGTACCCGTACATTACAGATCGGCCATGTCCAGTGCCAAGTATAAAAAAACCGATATGACTTCAACCATCAGAAGTATCAGAAAATGTTTCTTGACACACCTATGCCTCTTTGTCCCGTTTGTGGCATTCATGTTCACCACATGCGGAAAACGTCTGAATAGCTCAACTTGTCCTTGTTGTGCAGAATTTATATGCATGTATCTGCAGCTTTTGTCCTGGATAGTGGGTAAAACCGTCCGGATTAATCTCAGTGGGCACTTCTGTAAGGTTCTCTGATGCCCAGTAACAAATATTACACAATGAACTCATTCGACATTGCAGGCTTCAGCTTACGTTGAATGATTCTTGTGTCAACGGTTGTGATAAATTTGCCATAAGCATTCGTCAAGTACTGCTCAATGTCAGCAGTTAATATATGGCGTTCGAAAAGACTCCTGAAGTCGTTCACTTCAACGTCAGTAAGTCTCCGGGTTGTAAGAGAGGACTCATGCACCTGACGATTAAGGTGGCAATTGTGTTATAACTGGACAGAGCTCACAACCAGACAAGCATTTCGTCTGACTACATGAAATCGTGATTTACAGCCGGAATTTCACAGGAGCCTTCTACCTCGAGTTATCGTATTTTAGAACTGTTTTCCACTTCCGGCTGGTCCCACGAACGCAACCAACACCGACTTCCTGCATATATCTTCGCAGGCACTCCTGAAAATCTGGGAAGGTGGGAAATTCACGATTATCAAATTCGCCCTAAAAGCTGCGATGTTCTCCGTGTCCCCGCAACAAAATGATGCATTAGTTAACAGAATGATGAATAAACGTACTTTTTGATGGATTAATATTTTTGCATAACTATATATACATTACTTCTGCATTCATACATTAACACGAAGAAACAATGTCACACGCAAAAAACGAAAACAACAGAAGCCGTACCGAACTTTGAGAACAACACTGGTTATGATCCCTCTTAAATTTCGGCCAACTAAACACAGATACTTGGGTCAGTGGTAGAGTCTGGTGAATATAATTTATACACCGGGTGAAACATTATTCTATCCACGATGGTTGAAAAAATCGCTGCCTACGACTTGGATTCTTGAGGTCTGCTCATTACGTATCCGGAAATCCCAGACAAAAACTGATTTTTCGGGTTATCGTACACAAAGTAATATTTCCTCATAAATTCCGCTTCATTACCCTGGCGCCCGGCGAGAGAATCAATATAACCCAAATCCATACTATTGACCCATGTCTGTTTGTTGGGTCACGGAGGGTCGATAAAGTTCAAGTGAATACAAACCAGAAATTTCAAGTCCAGACGAGTAAATGACACTCCTTCAGC
>JTDE01009087.1:2763-18744 GCA_014338405.1 Paragonimus skrjabini miyazakii | reverse complement strand
TGAAACAGACGATTCTGATGGGTTAACTATTTTTCGTTTGCTGTGAAAGTCAAGCACTACTTGTCATGCGTAGCAAGCCAGCCCTCTGTGTGCAAAAGCTGTTAACCTTGAACCTCCGTCTGCCATGGTTTTGACCAATGACAGATGAGTGAATACACTGACTGGATATATGAACTTAATTCGCTTAAGTGTTTTTTGATGTTCACCGCTGTTATGTGTAGCAACTGATGAGAACATACGAACTGGTACTACCATCTTGCAAAATCGGTCTTCTGATTTCACTGCTCATATTTATTTTGATTTCTGTAGTGTTCATTTTTACAACGTTCATCATAGCTTAAGTCAACTGGACGGAGCAAATACTAGCGTGAATACATGCGGCATAATTGGGCGTTGATCATAGTCTAAGTCAACTGGATGGAGCGACTACTAGCGTGAATACATGCGATGTTTATTATCTAATTCATATCAATGCATTGTGGGACTAGGTGCACAGCAGTTTGCCGATCACGTGTCCTGGATTTCGCTTTCGCCAAATAATCTCCTGAAGGTGAACGCCCTCCGCGTCTCCTTTTCAATGCCATCTATTACTCATGCCTTCTGGAATTGAAGCCCATGATGGTTCTTTCGTTTCGTGAACTGTGAATCATCAATTTCGACGATGGAATGTGTTTCATCTTTTTGGCGAATTCCACCAATTAGATCGTAGTAGGGCCGTTTTTCCTGAAAATCATGTCACCGTTTGCTTAGATTACCATACTCAATGCCAGGCGTATGTGACGATGAAAATTAACGACTGTTTTGAAACTTATTTTCATCGTTGTGGTTGTGAATGTTATGCTGTTTTTGAACGACCAATGTAGCAAAATCGTGACCTAAATCGAGTTCTGCAAAATGCAGTAAAGTTAAATGGAATTACCTTCCAACAGTATCCTTCCTGACAATAGTGTGATTAACACACAGAACAGAAAACTTCTGGTTCTTTGCCAAGAAGCATTTCCGTTCTATAGCTGGATCTAACAAACGGCAGTTCCAGTCACACATTCAGCAGATTATTTGGCGAAAGCGAAATCCTGGAAACGTGATTGGCAAACTGCTGTTCACTTTGTCCCACAACGATTTGTTATGAATTATATAATATACATCGACATTTTTGCACGCGTTTGTCATTCGGATTCATTCTTACAGCGTTGATATTGGTGGCTGCTCCGTTGAATAGGCTATGATCAACGTCTGAGTATGCCGCATATGCTCACGCTAGTAGTTGCTCTGTCCAGTTGACTTGACCTATGATCAACGCCTGAGTATGCCGCATGTGCTCACGCTAGTAGTTGCTCTGTCCAGTTGACTTAACCTATGATCAACGCCTAATTATGCCGCATGTATTCACGCTAGTATTTGCTCCGTCCAGTTGACTTAAACTATGATGAACATTGTAAAATTGAACACTATAGAAATCAAAATAAACTTGTATTGGGACAGTTCAGGATGAGTTATAAATATATCCGTCAGTTCCGGGAAAAACTGAGACAACATACTGACAGCCGTTTTTGAAGTTCGCAGTCGGGGAAAAGATAGACCATTATTCATCTGAATCATAATCATCCATGGCTCGAAGATAGAGTTGTTGTAGCTGAAACGGTAGAAGTGGGAATCAATGTTTTCGTCAGATAAATAACGAGCATCAAAGTTGGTCATCATCCGTCGGATAAGTGAGAATTGACTCGCGTACATATGGCCAGCTACCTTAAAGCATGATCAATAAGCAATAAACAAAACAAAACGCACGTTTTCAATGATAGGGTAGGACGTGTAATGCATGTTTACACCACATCGTAGGTAGAAACAATCAGGTGAAAACGTAGACCGTTTTCCATCGGAAATACTATCGGGGAAACAGGCTGAATATGCAATTCTGATGTGTAACTAAGCAACAACCGTGGCGACATGGTTTTCATTAGGAATTACTGTGATATTTCGTGTACAATGCGATGTGGACACAACGTCGTCGAAAATTACAAATTCTATTATA
This sequence comes from Paragonimus skrjabini miyazakii, assembly GCA_014338405.1. Classification (NCBI taxonomy): domain Eukaryota; kingdom Metazoa; phylum Platyhelminthes; class Trematoda; order Plagiorchiida; family Troglotrematidae; genus Paragonimus; species Paragonimus skrjabini miyazakii. The sequence goes on along the minus strand of JTDE01009087.1, from coordinate 16,712 downwards.
TCTCCAAAACCGTGCGAAATTGAGCGTTTCTGACCGTTGGAGAGATGTATACCACCACGAAAATTCCAATGGAAGCAGTTTCAGAACGTAAAATCAATTAGGAAAGCCAACATTATGCTTTTACCGAAAAAATGGCGACACATTTTTTCCAACAAAAGTGCAAATATGGGCGATTTTTAGGTACGCCTGATTTTTCCCATTGCAACGCCACTAGTATACTCGAAGAACTCTGTATATTTGTCCCGTAATATGCATTTTAATATTTCATGAAAAATTTGAAAAATATCTTTTCGCGCCTAAATGGCCGTTTCCAACTCGTTTCGGCCTTGAAACACCATACCGGAGAACTACACAATTGCCCGTTACTCTATTATACCCGTGTACCCTTATCCCTTTTCTGGTTGTTCTAGTACCGCTGCGTGTTGCGTAATAGACATTTGGATACAATCTCCGTCTGCTCTTCTGGTTGCACGCTGCTATTTGGCGACCCTGCCAGGATACGAAATGTTAAGAACTGCAAAGAAACATGAAGAAGACCAACGTCCTATCGCACCTTTCAATTCTGGATATTTCAGCCATCTCATACGGACAACATCGGATATTCTAGACAGGTTGTTGACGAAACCCACAACAGCGTGGCAGCAAGTATCGCTTCAACATCCCGACAAGTTAATTATAAGAGGTCTCTGGACTGCATTTAAACAGTTCATCAGAAGGTACACAATGTCTGATGGTATAAGGAAACTCTTCAATACCTTTTAAAACGCTGAATGTTGTCTCTGGTTCTGATTTCCTTCGAAAGTCTGTTTCAAATATGTGAATATTTTACGGAAAAGAAATTGGCTCGTATCATTTTCCGAGATAACAATGTTGGAAAATTAGAACTGTGAATCCGTAGACTATATGAGGAACTGTGTTTGAAATGAATGACAAACGCCGTGATACTGGCGTCCGAGTGCGTCGGTTTGTAGAGTTGCGTATAATTCAACTTTAATCTTCGTAACCGGAATGGAACAGTACTAAATGATTGTCACCGTTCTCTGTAGGTGATTGTGAATGAATATCCCAATAAGCTTTTGGCAAATGGTTGTTGGAGATTTTATAAAACGAGCTTATTGACGCAATACTCAAGTTTAGATCGAGCACACATTTTGTAACAGCCAGCCTCGCATCCGGAAGAACAAATGTCTTTCTGATACAGCCTATTTGTTAAGGGCGTCCACCCTGTTACCATCCCAAGCCTTATCCGTCGTGAGAAAGAAAAAACGATTGACTCAGTCCTACCTAGCAAAACCGTTCAAAGCGATCGAAACTCTTTATGCCGCTAGGCTCATCTGCGACCATAACTGTTTTCTTCGATGTCTTCGGAATGCTTGATCATTACACGCCGTATAAATACCTTGTAATTTTCACTTTTGTCGCGCACGTTTCAGGGCGGAACAAAGCGGTTTCCTTTCTACGCGACTTCTGGGCTTGTCTTGGGAGCAAAAACGGGGACAGTCGCGGTACTATTCAAAATCGAGATTTACATGCTAGTTATCGCCGGGACGAGAATCCGATCTTATCGGCGCATCATTATACCGAAATAGAACCAGCGTATCGTTTGGAAAGGGTTTACAACATTACTATCCTTTTAGATTTTGCCACCTTAAAGACTACTTGTTCAGAGAAGTTGAAGGAGTTTGAATACCATATTCTCAGGTCTCGAACGAATGTGGCAGGGTCTGTATGGTGACCATCTAATGAGATAGACCCATTGGGTATTCGACGGTCACAGGTGATAATGTTCGACTTGTTTGCTGGAAACGACACTAGCCATGTTTCGCACTACGACTCCAAGGATGCTTTGTCCTGTCGTATATTTTGTAGAAACGAGGCGAGGTTGCTGGGCTGTCAAAACTAGTAGACGATTTTGATATTGTCAGCAAACAGAAAGGGTTTGTCATGTTTAATAAAGTTGCATGCATCATTTATATACATGAGGAAGAGCAGTGGTCCTAGAACGCTTCGTTGAATCACCCCGCTAGTCACTGGTTTTGGCGCTGTGAATTGTTACCTGATGGAGGTAATGTGGGACCGAAATTTGGGACAACTGTAACAAAGAGGTACACTGTACGATGGAAACGGGCAATTGCCTCGCATTGTTATTTTGGAAAGCGTAGATTGAGGTATATCTTCCTACTGCTGGAGCTCGACAAACGTGGTTAGCTAAAAAACGCAACCCTCAGGTAGGCTATATCTTGCTAGTGACAACGGAGGCATTTCCGAGACACTGTTGGCCCATCGGCTTGGCTGTTCAGTGTCACTCTTGTCCAGACCGATTAATCCGTCCTGTACGTGGTGAATGCCACACAAGCCAACGACAGATTTTGTTGTCGTTGTACGGTGTAGACTCCAAAACCGCGAAACTTCTGTCGTATTGCATGGAACAGACCATGTGGTAAATATTATTAACACTCAATTTGATTTGAAGGAGGGCACGCTGGGGAGGTTCACGCGTTTGCATATATTGGTCAAAAATAAACGTCGGCCTACTTGCGAGGAACGTCCAAAAGTTCCTGTCTTCAAAACAAACGTACAAACAAGAGCGTACTGTCTGCAATATGCAAACGACAGACACGGATGCGGTCAGCTAGAGTCCAGGAATGGAAAAGGACTTGAGAAGCATCACCCGAGATTTCAGAAACAGCATTGCATAAAACGTTCATCGTCGTTGCCAGCGAAGCAAAAGTAGGCCGCTGCGTCACCAAATGCGTGTAGATCAAAGTCACACTTTACCACTCCGTTGGGTTCAACGCATCGGAAAATTCGCATCTCACTGGGTTCTTTCACATAACTCCTTCTCAATTTTTCAACTTAACTGTACTCACTCACCCTTATACACTGTTTACTCGTTTCTATGGCATTGTTTAAACTGTTTGCTTTGGTTTAGTTTGCTTCACCAAAAGCGAACCTTTTCCGTTCTGTTTGAATTGTAAAAGGGGCATGTGAGGGAACTTTTTTATATTTGTTTTGCAAAGTTCATTTAGCTATAAGCAGCTGGTTTGTGTAGCCACAGCACATTTTAACTGTTGATTCTGACTGTCACAGTAGGATGATGTAGCCGGTTGTTTTGCACATTTTATTGTCTACCATATATTACTGTAGAACCTCTGATTATGTCCTCTTTTGAAACTGGTGGTCAGTATTTTTTCAATCGTTGTTCTTTGGCGGTTCAGAAGTAGCACTGGGGGTCTATCTCCGTATGAAGACGATACACAACAATTTTTGCAAGATGCAATGCATCGGTTAGAAATGGCCGTGATGTCAAACAGAAGTACCTTGCGAAGAGAACGAAGTCGGACCAAAAGCGTTCTACATGTGCCTTTCCGGGGTTTTCGTCCTAAGTCAGGCGTACTCGGTATCGAATCCCCTAGAGGGACTACACATTAAGCAATGAGGCAGCGGAAGTTATCGTTTTGTAGCTGACTGCCGTGTATGGTAGTCGAGCTTGCGTTCCACCGTAGCATCGTTTTGAACCACTATTCAGCAACCTGGATTAACTTGAGAACCTCGAACTACCTCAGGCGTTTGTCATAAAACTGAAAAGCCTACAGATTAAAAATCCACTAGATTCGGATGATAAACCGACAAGTTTCCCCCAGGAATACACAGTTCTCGGCGGCTGCATTTTGTGATTCACTAACTGAGGGCAAAATCTCAAAAGAATGGAGGTGCCCTTATGTGACACCCCTCCACGAAGAAGGCGCTAGTGGTAAGGTTGCATATCACCGCAGAATCAATTTATTTACAGCCATATCAAGGCCTGAGAAGGCTTGATTGACGACCATAATCGACGTCACCCGAGTGATTACACTCCCTTCACGCACAAACAGAAACAAAACATTCGCGCATTTGATGGCCGGTGACTAACGGACCAAAATTATGCATCCCAGCGGTGCGGCGAATATAGCCTACTTAGATTTTGTGACCACGATACTTTGCTTACCAAGATGGGGATTCGCAGCATCCCTTATCGGCCGCTAACTTGGTTGGGAAACTACTTTCCGGGTAGTACGTTCAGTGTAAGTGTCCACTCAGCATACTCTTCCATACACTCAGTGGCCAACTGAGCACGTCAGGGCTCCATCTTTCAAGGATTGTTAATCCTGTTATTAGCAATTGATGTCATTTTCGCTATATAGTTTGAGTACCTGGTTTGCGCGGATGGTATGAAGATCTGGATACCAATGCGGACTTCAGAGGATGAGACGTAACCCAAGCTCACCAGGACGAGCTATATCACTGGGTGACAAGAAACGATTTGCCCTGCAATATAAACAAATGTACCGTCTTTCACACCTGGCACTCGCAACTTCATCTAGGCACACTATTTCAAGAAGACTTGGGCACTTTGCAACAAACTGCATCACTAGCACGTAAAGCCAATAATGTCATGCGCTCAGTAAAACGTAATTTAGGCCACATAAACACCGTTTGCATCTCCGGCTTATTATGTAACTTGGTCAGATCTCACTTAGAACTGTGGGCGTAAGCCTGTTCCTCCTTTTCTTAGTGAATATATCAGACTAGTCGTAGACGTCGGAAATGGAGTCGCACAAACTGTGCTAGGAATTAGCACCATGTCGTACACCTCGAGACTTAGAAAAGTGAACTTGCTTAAGCTTCGTGGAGGTCTGATACCTGTCCACAAATTTATGCATATTCCTAACCACCCCTGTACCAACCTGCTGTATCTAAGTGGAAATCCAACTTTAAGGGGGCATTGAGTAAAGTTAGAATGGCAATACAGTAGCCTTAACAGCAGAAGTGTTTGCTTTCTGCGATTACCTGGGGTTGAGTTGTCCTTACCGAGGTAGTTCATGAGGGTACACTAGGATTAAGGGGCCTGGAAGCTCGTGCATTTGAGCGGTCTGTGTTTCTTATAATGACTGGTTAACTGGTCATGGACAATGGGAGGGAGAAACCAAGCATACGGCGGGTACGCACCGAACAAATAGGCAACAATTAAACAAGGAACAAGCAAACCGGGAGTTAGCAAATCATTCTAGTTACTCGGTCGAACTCGGACTAGTACTGAAAGTGTTGATTGGGATCTCAAAAACTACATTTGTGCGAGTACTCCCTGCCGTGCTTATCCAGTCTCCGTTTCAATGACTGACTAATAGCCACCTGCACTATCGTTTCCGGTATGGAATTCCGCGAGCGCCGAACGCGCACAGATAAACAATTCTGTCCGCGCAGAAGGTACGATATAACTTCAATGAATGGTCATGCAGGTTGTGCATGGAGGCAATTGTAAACATGTGCTGATTCGGGTGGAATTCGTTGCGGAAGACCTTGTGGAGGAATGTCATATTTCTGTGGGCTCGTCGGCATTCACGACTGAACAGGTCTAGTGTGCACAGTCTAGCCGAGTAGGATTTTTGGAACATTTCGTTTACACGTTTCGTGACTCTACATCGAACTCTTTCAAACATATGAATGCTTCGCCTCAAGACGGCAACACAGGCCCTGATATCAACTTCTAGGTGGGGACGGACATAAACGACAGACACTCGTCCCAAAGCCTCCGTAGTGAACTGGCATACCCAAGTCGGCTTAGAAAGTTCGTCTTATGGATGGCCTTCAGGTCGAGCGTGCCACAGTTGGCAACTTGCGAGAGATCACTAATGATGATGGTCCTTAGATCGGACAATTTTGTTACTATCCGCAGCTCAATGCCACTCAAAATTTAACTGGCATCCACCTGATTCCCACCCCCTAAGACCTTGTGTTCAACGGCGTTGAAAGTTTGAGTACCTTAGACAGCCAACCGCGACAAAGCACCTCTTTGTCCTGCGAGGTGTGAATAACAGGAAAATTTTTGATATCTTTCGCATACTGCGGTACTTTGGAACTCGCTAAGCGGGGCAAGTCGTTCACAAATAATGCAGAGTCAGGGTTCAAAAATAGAACTTTGAGAGACAGCAGTGAATACTAGCATTCTAGATGAGAGGACACCATTAACGACCATTTACACCATTGCGGACGGCCCTGCAAGTAGTCCTGAAGCAACTCAATCAGACCACTACCAAAGCCTGGCGTTTTAAGTTTGTTTACCAAGATCTCCTGTCTTTGAGAAGTCTAGGAACACCAAATCCATGGGAACGGCAGCCTCGATGACAATCGTCCACCAGTTTGTTGCATCAGTGGGGGTTCTCTGACGTGACCTAGTTTCACAAAAGCCATGTTGAGCCGTATGTAGATGTACCATACGATTCAGGAAGTCGCGTATAGCATTGTCAATCAGGTTTTCCATAACTTTGAAAATTATTGATAACAATGCCATTGAGTGGTAGTTTTGAGAGACTACACGATCTCCAGTTTGAAATATTTGAGGTATGGTATAGACTCACCACTCTGTGTAAACTTTCCTTAGCGTCAGAGACAGATTAAACTGCGTGACCAATGGTAGTGTCACAGCGTTCGCACATTTTTAAGCTTTACTGTAGAAACTTCGTCAGAGCCCGGAGACTACCCACTTTAGATTCGAAGGTTTTCGTCCCGCGTGTGCAGCTTTGAAGCTTAAGGAGTCCAAGCATTGTTCGGCGTACTCCGTTTGGAAGGCATCGTTCAGATCATTTGTGGTTTCTGATCGCCCACAGCAGACCACCTTGTTGTAGTGTTCAGCAAGTGCGTCTACTGTCTCCTCATTGCTTAGCACACAACATACTACGTCATTTTTTTCAGACACGAATTTGCCAGACGTGGAATTCAGAAATGCCGTTGGCGATAAGGACTGAGTACTCACTGGACGAAATGTACAAGTGCTCTCGTACAGCGTTATTAGTGGTACCGACACGGAAGTTAGCTAAGGAGGTTTGAAGCCGGCCGTCGACGAGCGAGAAAACCGGGAACGTGTGATTATTCAGGTTCGCGTTATGCAGTCACCTGGCAAAGGCAGGCGCAAAGGTAAGCACCGTGCAGACTTTCCTAATAACCCAAGTATGGTGTGCAACTATGATTCTCCGGACTACTTGATGTATCTTACTGCAGGCAAACCGGTGAACTTTCCAGATCGCCACAGCAATTACGGCGGTATCAACGACTGAGTTCGCACAAGTATCCCGCCCCCACACAACTTTTGATTAGCGACCATTTCTACAGACCGCTTAACACGTGTTTTTATCGCCAATAACATATAATCCACCCACTGTACACCAACTGACCTAAGGCTGTGAAACCTTTTTTAATCTATCCATCTGTTTAGTATACGTTTAGCATTATCATCATTCTCATTTTAAGGCAAAATAATCTCTCCCATGACAATAATCCAATGTATGTAGTGTGTACACAGGTTTTCCTATGGTCTAGGTAGAACGAGGACTACACGAGTCGTGGATACTATGGGTCACTCTTGCACACTTCTCTATATAATTTGACTTATTTAATGTGTTAGCCATATACCGGCGACTTATAATCTTCATATTCTGTTCTATACTGTTTTTTGAGACCAGTGTAGGGAGTGTGTGCTTGACCATCGTCTGCTAACAATTCAGAATATCCTTGCTGATGAGTATTTGGAACGGAATCCCCACAGGCGTCTGACTAGAAAAACGCCGTAAGGTTCGAAAACAAACCATACATTTCCAGTAATGCTTGGGAATACGATAACTGGTTAGCTCTGACCTAGTCTAAGACCGATCGTAGCAATTGAGAGGATAAATGAAAATAACGCTAGGTGGGTTCCAACCCGCTCGGCGACACTAAAAGGCGCATCGATTGAAACGTGCCCAGAAGTTTCGAGTCCTTTAAATACCATTCAAATGAGTGCAAGCGAAACCACCTTGAAGAATGGAATGAAGGTCGAATTGTTTGCTGCGTGCAAGTGGTTGCGCGACCAAAGAAAGCGGCACTGAGTTGGCACCAAGTTTCCCATAACAAGCGTATACAAAAGGATGCGTACAGAAAAAACAGGCGGTGAAGCAGAGTTGTGGGCACATCCTTAGAGAAGTCACAAGATCGCTGGTCACTACACCTGCTAATCTGTGCACCAGCTTTCATTTAACCACTTTCACCGCTGTATCGTGCTTGGAAACGGATATCTAAACTTGTGCTGTACGATCTCCCACGAAGGCGTTGAGCAACGCGCAGCGCTGAACCAACGATCCCAAATAATCAAACCATGGTTGGGTCACAATGCCACGGTACTATTGAACAAAATGTCGATGTGGATAGGTAGGCTTTTTCCAACAGAGAGTTGCAAAGTTTTGGAAAATTTACCGTCCTCGGTGGTGCTGGCCATCGAGGTTAGGGAATTCAAACGCAAGGTTGGTGCTTAACAGTTGGAATTACTACCGGGTATGGGGTGGTGATAAAGTGACATGGATCTACCCAGTGTGATGGCAACCTTCACTCATTCATTTGGCCTCATCTTTGCTATATTTGTAAGCTCATCTTTATTATCAGCCATAGACAATTTGTGTAAAAGTCCTTTAGCTAGGCATTCAGCCTCCTCAACGGTTTTTTATCGTAACCTGGAAATTGTTGTCTTGTCATTCGAGAGCCTGAAATGGATCATCGTGGCGCCAGAAATGGCTTTGGTCCTGTCTATTAATATTAGTATACCAAGGTTGCTGAAGGTGATTCCAATACTCATTCCCTTCATCAGTCAAACCCTGGTATCCGGGAGATCATTCGCATGGTCCAGATGATGACTTGATCTGGGATATTCTAGCTACCCATTTACTAATAAACTGTGTTCTACATATCACCTAAGGTGTCGGAACATTATTCAGTGGAAGGCTTTCTTCTCCAATTGTTGCAGCGAGGTGGGATCATCGGAGATCACTGGTGCTAAATGCTGACGACTGATCTCAAGTGCTGTGGTCAGAACTGAATCTGTACTTGCCAAATCAATCAAGTGAAAAAATGACAAAACATGGTAAGACCAAGAAAGATTTGTGACGATAACGGATAATCGCAAATGATATGCATACAAATATAATTGGAGAAGTATCGATGAGGTAGTGATGACTCATTGACAAGCCAAAGTCCGTCGAATTGAATAGGCCACCACACCAGGAAGAGACGGCGCCAGAGATTAGGTCCGGAAAACAATGGATGGATAATTCCACACCCGAGGTGAGATGACGACAACTGAACGCCGGTAGATGAGTGGCTACCCGAGACTAAAATATTTCAACGTACAATTATTTAGTCAGTCTAACACTCCGCACAAAAGAATAAGACAGGGACGGTGCACTAAAACTCCCATTTGTTCTTGTTGTCGATCAAATTCAAAAAATGATGGTGATGCTATTAAACAAATGTGCAGATGAAGTTAACAAAACGGCATGCACAATAACGTACAAAACTGGGATACCAAATATGACTATGAACTGTGGACAAAATAACTTGACTCAACTTAGCAGACAATAGGTTAAAACCAACGAGAACGAGCCGGGCTCCCAAATGTGATGCGCAAACCACTCAAGCAATATACAATACCAGGCAACTGGCTATTCGCACGACTATAATATTGACGCGGTAAGACAAACCATCTGGGTTACGATCCGATAAACTGCCAGATACTGGAAAGGTAAAATATACGGAGGCACACACTTCACAGAGATAAGGATCAGTCTGAAGGAGACTATCCGTATACAGAGTTATAGACGCCAACAGTCAGTTCACAATGCATCCGCCGAATAGTTCACTTTAAGCACCCCCAATCTATGTGGAGCAAGATTACTAAGCCGATGAGATGCGCGCACTGAACGTGTATTATTAATTTGAATAAATTCAAAAAAGCAGGGTTCGTTTTGCACAAGGGCTAGTGGTGTAGACTGGATATAAAAATAAAACGGTTGTAGGAAAGGTTGTAGGAAATCCTGACAACATCAGCATGCAGGAGGACTTGGATACTGTTCAGAAGTGGTCAAGGGAATGGCACCTACCCTTGAATGTAGACAAGTGTAATCAGCTACTTGCTGGGGAACAGCCAGGGACACCTAGGTATTTTGGCAAGGAGGGGAGGAGAAAGAGCTGAGGAGGGTAGAAACAACTAAGGACCTGGGAGTGCTCATGGATGGGAACTTCAAAGTTTCCAAACAGTGTATGGAGGCGGCTCGAATACGTAATAGAGCACTGTATATGCTGAGGAAAATGTTCACGTCGAGGAGCCCGGAAGTGTTGTTGCCGCGTTATAAAGCTTATGTTAGGCGACATCTGGAATTCTGTGTACAGGCTTGGAGCCCGCATACGGTAAAAGACGTGAATATACTTGAGAAGTTTCAGAGAAGTTTCACAAAGCTGCTCGAGTGAATACGAGATAACTCATATGAATACAGACTAAAACGAATTGATCCGCTTTCTCTTGCGCGAAGGATGGTTAGAGGAGACTTAATAGAAAACTTCAAGGTTCTTAAGGAAATAACCGGAGTTGAGGAGAAATATTTGTTCAACTTGCATACAAACTCACACCTCGGAGGCCACAGTCCCAAGTCGGAGAAGAAGTGGGTTGCAACATCGATTAGGGCTAACTTCTTCGCATATTGAGTCAACAGTCGTTGGAACATGCTTCCACAGTGCAGTATCTACTGATGGCATGACGGAGTTCAAAAGAAAATTAGATGAATGCTGACAGTCTTTCGTCCTGGAACTGTTGTGAGGGTTTAGTTTAGATGAAATTCCGAAGTAATTTACTTTATCGTGATGTTAGTTCCAGGGTCCGTACACCCGAAGTTTCCCCAGCCTTATATTAACACGGGTCGGAAGTCACAGTGAGAAAACGGTGAATCTGTGAACAAACTTTAATTGATTATTTACTCACCGTACACAAGCGGATTTCAACGCAACGAATAAGGGCGCTAGGGAGCTGGACGTGAGAGCACCTTCAGCACAACCGCACGGCGGCCACCAGAGAGGACGAATGTCAATGGAAATTCCAGTTGACCTTCGGGATTCAAACAAGTGTCAGCCTGGTTGGGCGGCGTTCCCAACGGTGGTAACTAAAACATTGTTATCCCAGTGAATGTAGCTTACAATGATAGAGATGGCACAGATTCCTAATATAGTTACGAGTAAGACTGCGATACCTACGCCAACGCACTAACTTTGTTGCAAGTGGTTTGTAGAAAATTTGTATTCACAAGGTAATGTGAGCCAGGGCGGTGATACTGGCGAGGCAACTCTCACGCCGCGGAGAATTTAAGATTTTGGGGGCGTCGAAGGTGATCTCACTACACCTTGTGACAGATTCAGGCTGGTCAACTTTTCATCTGTATTGTGGTGGATCTAAACACTATACAAAATTCATGTATGAATTCGAGATCAGAAAGGTGATAAAAATGGCGAAGGTCAACGCACATTAGTTCGGTAAAGTGCTTTGATTTAGAATTCCACTCCATCAAATGCAGTATCCAACAGATACAATCCGTTGTGTCGTTCTTAATTAATCTTGGATGTCAACAACTGAGGTAATTCCGATGACAGATAAATAAGGAAATTTTGTCGCAATAGTTGGTTGATTCCGTTAACTTCTAACTCTCCAAAATTCCGTGCACCAGCGACCCGAACGCAGAGAGAACGCGAAGCTCGCGAACCGAGAAGTGAGTGAGTTGTATTTACTTATTGCCGATTAGTTCGATTAAGTTGGTTCAAGCGTTGGCTGTATACGTGAAGTTGAGGAAAGTGAAAAGTTTGAATAACAATGAGAATTTTAAAAAAGAAAATAGTGTACAAGACGTTACAGAACTCCCCCACCAGAGCGTTTGTGGTTTAAAAAAACGGTGAAAGAACTTCAGGGAAGACAGAACAACCAACCGCTAGATAGTCACATCACGTACTGTAATCTGTTAGGTGTTTCGGCCAGTGTACAGACCGCCCTCTACGCGTGGTGCGTTGTTCACGAGGACAAGGGGTCTGGGCTGCAGGTGTATGTGGTACTGTCGGGGGTGGGAGGGGTGTCCTTCAGCCAGCATCGTGTCAGGTGGGTCCACGATGTCAAGGTGTACATGAGATAAACGGGCGTCTGGCTGGACAAATGTGCTAGGTGTGGTAACCGTATGCTTGTACACTTTACTTCTTTGGCACTCCATACACTGTTGTGACAAGAGACGAACATCTTTGTTCATAGATGGTCAAACAAAGCGCTATGCAATCACCTTCAATGTGCCGCGTTTTCCGGGGTGGGATTAACGGTGGAAATGATTAAAGACAGTGCGACGATATGAAGTTGGGACGAAAGGTCTACGTTTACCCGTTAAAGTGTCGCACAGAATGTCACCAACTTGTGTCGATAAAGGAGTAGTGGATAACTTCAATGACTTACATGTGGAAACGTCCTTTATCCCCTCACTGCATTGTTGGGCAGTAGCCATTTTGGACAAGTCGAAGGAAGTTGGCGCTTGGACTGAGTTGACATCAGGACATGATAAAGTATCAGCCACGATGTCAGCATCACCACGTAGGTGTCGGATGTCCGTGGTGAATTGAGAGACATAATCCAAATGTCTGATATCACGCTGAGAGTACCGATCGGGTTTGGCGTGAAGGGCAAATGTCAAAGGTTTTGGTCGGTTTGTACAACAAAATTTCGGCCTTCCAAAAGGTGCCGAAAATGACGGATCGCCAAATAGATTACCGGCAGATCACGTCCAAAGGTGCTGTATTTAACTTATGCTGGTTGAAGCTTTTGGGAGAAGAAGGCTAAGGGATGTTGTTCGCCATTTATTGATTATTCTAAAACTGCGCCGACGGCAGCGTTTGACGCATCTGTTGTGAGAAGGAGATGTGCATTTGGGTCGCAACTGATGAAGCATAGTTTGGTGGCGTGGCATAGGGCTTCCTTTGCAGCTGAGAAAGCCGCCTTGGCTTCGGGTGTGAGTTCGATCGATTTACGTATGGAGTCGACCAGGTCTGTCAGAGGTTTCAAAACGCCCGCGCAATGAGGGATGAAACGTCGATAATAGTTGAGTATGCCGAGAAATCGTCGGAGTTGGGTCACCGTAGTGGGAATTAGGAGAGTCGAGGTGGGTTCAACTTTATCTGACAAAGGTGTGATGCCGGTTTGATCGATGCGATGTCCCAAGAATTCCGATGAACTAACTCCGAAGGCACACTTGTCGACGTTAATTTTGATATCGTATTGCGCGAAACGTTCAAAAACAGCACGAAGGTGGGAGAAGTGCTCCTCGTTTGAGCGGCTAGCGATCAAAACATCATCAATGTAGACGTACGCAAAAGGGAGTCCGCGTAATACTTCGTCCATGAATCGCTGAAATGCTTGAGCCGCGTTACGGAGCCCAAAGGGCATTCTTACGAACTCGAAAGTCCAAAAGGGGTTGTAATGGCTGTTTTCGGAATGTCCTCTTCCGCAACTGGGATGTGGTAATAGGCGCGCACTAGGTCTAATTTGGAAAAGATAGTGGCGCCAGCGAGTCTTAAGGAAAAATCGTGGATGTGTGGTATGGGGTACCTGTCCGGGATGGTGCAGTTGTTGAGAGTACGGTAGTCACCGCAAGGTCGCCAATCGCTTGGAGACTTTCGGTACCATGTGCGGTGACGTTGCCCAAGAGCTGTTTGAAGGTCGAATTATGCCCAACTGAAGCATATGTTCGAATTCAGCCTTGGCGATTTTGAGTTTGTCTGGATGTAAGTGGCGTGGACAAGCGAAAATCGGAGGACCGCGTGTTGTAATGTGATGTACCACATTGTGTTTAACCGTCTCAGTATATGAGCAAGGCTGGGTTAACGAAGGAAATTCTTTCAGCAGTGCTGCGAATGATGGTGTTGGTGGAAAAGCGGGGCGAATACCGATTGATGCGACCGTCGATTGGACACCGTTTACTATGCGTGCAGTGGTATTGTCAATTGACTTACGCCTCTTGACATCAACGGAAAGGTTGAAATGTGCTAGGAAGTCGGCACCGATGAGTGGCGTTTAAACACCAGCGAGCAGGAAT
>JTDE01009083.1:2824-14672 GCA_014338405.1 Paragonimus skrjabini miyazakii | reverse complement strand
AACTACCCGTTCCCCATTTACCCCCTTTAATGATACCCCTGTAAAATTCGTGATATAAATGTGATGTATTTAGCCTGATGATGAATCACTGAAAACGTGCTTGTTCGCTACACAGTATTTTTCATAAAAGAATGTCTTATTTTAACATTTAGTAATATACAGGGCTCACCGAATAAGAGTAACGGAAGCGTTAGTAGTAGCTGATTAAATTATAAAGATGATTGATGTCGTTTATTATTAAATATAAAATATAGGGCCACCTCTCAACACTAATCAAACAAGGTACAGTAGCCCCAAACATGGTGTAACAGACCTTAATAAAATTAATACCAGCCCCCATAAGTGATATGTAGATGACATGATGTTTTCCACGAATATCTATATTGTTCCATTTTTAAACTTTCCAAATTATGTTAATCTCGATCTGCCTGTTTGTCAAGAGGAAGAAGCAAACTACAGTATATTTTGTCTAGACATTTCAATGACTATAACACACCGTGAGAATATCTGGGACGGTCAGTATTTGCAGTTTTGTTCTTTTTCGTCAACTGCTTACAGAAGTGCGACGCGAACAGTTTTTCAAAAAGCCTGGCAGATCTGCACCAATGAATTTTTGCAAGGTTGAGAGAAGAGATTCGAAAACGTTCTTCTCACAAACGGATATCAGGAAAAGTTAATCAATATTCACAGCCAGAATAAACTGATCACGACTGCCGTCGGTACGGTTTCTAAAGATGAGGTCTTTCTCAGTCAGTCCTTTATGGGCCATCATATCACAGCTGATGTAAGTCAGAAATTACAGTATGCTCTAGCTCGTACATACCCTGCAGCAGAAGTACGGTTGCTATTCATAACTAGGAGTGTTGCGCAGCTAATTCATATTCACATTGTGTCTACCAATTTACAAGTAGCTGAAAAGAAAATTACATAGACAGAACCGACAGGTGCCTGGTCTTCAGAGCGAAGGGACATTTGCCTAAATGGATGCAGAGCTTTGTACTACAGAAGAACGACAATGTCTTTGAAACCCAATAGCAACACGCGTTCGCAGTCGCAAGACACGTTCTGAACACTGGTCACATTATCAACCCAGATTGTGAATTCAGATTCCTATAACCTCGTTCCGATTCAAGATTCTAATGGCTTTCTGAGGCCACCGCAGTCAATCGACTGAGGCCGACCCTGTGTATTCGGAAACAATTGCTTATAAACTGGATTTTTCCTCGGACTTAGTGACCTTTCCCAACTCACCAAATGACTATCCACCCTACCATCCTAAGTGTTCGATACAAAAAAACCGTTTCACGTTACTGTGAATTTGCTGGTGGTGAGTTAGTAAGAAATGTTTGCATATACCATTTTTCGTTTTCTGACAGTTTTGTTCAAACTTCTGAGGGAAATGAATTGTTTTAAATTTATCCATAATCGTTACCCACCGAAATGTTCTGTTTCACTATCAGTTCACCTGCAGATGCGGTGACATCTATACCAGCAAAACAGATCGTTGCCCAAGACATAGAACAGCCAAACGTGTGCTTAAACGCTTGGCGTGCACAATGACGCAACAGGAAGTGACAACAGAACAACTGAGCTGAAACCCGACCCCGTCTATTTAAAAGCACATTACGGAAACAGAACACGTTTTTGATCCCACCAAATCGTTTCAAGTATTGTTGCGCAACCGGAATCCTAAACTACATGTTTTTGAATCGATGTTATTCAGCACTCACCGCTTAACCCTGTGTGCATAAACTGTTGACTCATGCAGTTTGTCTACCCTGGAAATGATGTATGTTCTTGTCTCAAGCAAGTCCATCGCTGACAGCTTCCACTTTTGTTACTATCCGCACGTTGGTGACTGGGGAGAGTAAACGAAAGGTTAATATCTCGCAGTATATATGTTTTACCGTTTTTGGTGAACATAAAATTCCTTCAGCTCAATTACAGTGATATGAACCAGATCCAGCAATGATGGGGAGTAGCAAACCTCAAGTTTACGTACAATACCGCTGTCTTTCCACTCACAAACGTCATTGTCGATCGCATCAGCGTCTCACTTCCTCTACATGTGACCTCTCGGCACTGCCCGGCGGCTTTGAAATCACTTGCAATTTAAGCGCTTGAGCTTAGCACGACCACGTTTGTTTTTCAGCACGAAATTGTCCGCCCGAATTTCCCACCAAACTGTGCGGTTTTCTACCTCCTCACTTAACAAGTATTTGCACCTGGACAAGTTGAGTAGTAGTCTCCACCCGGTGAACCATTTGTTCAACCTGTCCAGGTCTATCTGAAGAGCTCAGTTGAAGGGGTTTTTCATCAACTTCACGTCATCAACGAACAGACAGTACCGGTAGCTTAGAGAGTAAGCCAGAAAATGTACATATATTAGAAACATTAGGGTGCACAGAACCGATCCCCGCGGGATCAAATTGTAGCTAATCTCCGCTTTTTGTTAGCTCCTTCTACTTCCACATCAAAAACTCCTCGTCAGAAACTACCTGATCCAAGCGAGCAGCCTCGAAGCTGTCCCACATTACTTGGACTTCAGAAGAAGTAAAGGCTTCAACATCCTCCCCACTCTAAGTCCTTTGTGCAACTTCGTCAAGAAAACGCAAGAAATGAGTAGTTCGTGACCCCCGCCCCATGGAACCATGCTAGAACGCAGAAGCGACAATGGTTTTACCAAGATGTACCGTCATTTTATCTGTGGTTATTCCCTCCGTGCCCTTCCGTACCTCAGAGGTAAGGTTCATCGGTCTGCAGCTGGTTGCTTTCTGTTTGTTAACTCCCTTGTGGATTAGGAGATCTGCAGCCAGCCTCCGGTCATCACACAGGCAAGCCGGTTCGAGAATTGGGAAACGGGTCAGTAAGGGACTCACCCTTTGCCTCAGTTAGCAGTTTGAGTCCATCCGGCCTCCTATTTGTTTATTCCCAACTATGTTAGAGCTAGAACTGACATTTGTACTTTTTTGGCTTCAACTTCTGTATTTACTGGAACATTTGTTTTAACGAATATGGATACCGACAAGTACCCCGCGCACTGAAACGTACGACCACGCTGCGCGCTCGCTCGTCGTTCCGCTGTGTCACAGTTTTGTCTTGTTATCCGTTTGCTGTCACGATGAAGGAATCTCTGCTAACAACCGGGCAATTATCCACAAGGATCGGTGACAGCAATGTGTCCAGTATGAAACTCTGTAGAACCCAATGCTATGTGCAATAGTGTTCTGATGGTTCCCCGTTGATTCATACGGCGTATGTCCGGTTTGTCAGGCGCCGTTACAGTCATAACCTTATTGGCTTTTCCTCACTCAACAATCGCAGTTTTGGCAGAAGAATGTGATGAGATACCTTGTCAGATGCCTCAGTAAAATCGAAGAATTGCGCTGCAACGGCTTACAACAAACACACTCCAGGCGGTTAAATGGAAATTTGACAAAAAGATTTTTGCTGTCACTGGCTGCCCGTATTTTTGCTTCACGGGTACCTTGTGTGATGAAATTGCTAGTTAAACAATAATGTCATCAGTGCAGTAGAAAGACATGTTGCGATATGTTAACATTTCGTTTACTCTCATCAGTCGCAAACACAATTAGAGATAGGCAGGGTACGGACACGCATACAGTCACACCACACATTGTGTCCTCACCACCACGGCAAACCCATGAGTTGTTTAAACCACGTTTTTGCGCAAAGCGCCTGCTGGTGAGTTCTAATCAATATGGCTTCGCTAAAGGCCAGTAGCTTCGGGTTATTTTGATGTGACAATACTTTGAACGATCTAAGTGAGTCAATCTGGTGACCTGTTATTATGAGGTGTCTGGCTACCGATGATGCGAGGCTTTGAGCAACTGATTCACCGGTTCCAGATTGTTGTGTCATGAGTTGTTTCAACCAGTTCGGGACGTGTTCTGCCACGCGCTGCAAGTGAACTGATAAAAACGTGAGAAAAAGATTGGTCAGACAAACTGCGTTCGCGATTGGGTAGAACGGGTCCTTCGGTGATTTGAACCAGACGTGATTGGGCAGCTGCGTACGTATGGGATAGAACACACTGTAATTTGTGCTTTGTACCATTTGCCAGATGCTCAACTTTGAATTGCAAAAATAAGAATATATCTTTCTTTTGAACGGGTTGCACTGGCTCGTTGCATTTGTTCATTCTACTTTGAATGTCAATGAACTTTTCAGGATATCCGTTTGTCAGCAACGTGTTTCTCAGCATGTTCTGTTCTATCAGCAATAGTTTGTTGAATTATTAGAAAGTTCATCGTTCGAATTTCATCGCACCCATTATTCAATATTGTTAATGTGAGGGAGGATGATAGTGATTTCAGTGTTAAACTCTTTTGCACTACCTCACATCCCTACTATCTCGTAGCATCAGGATAAAACTGTTCCTATTGCAGCAGATTCCCCAATTAAGTATCTCATTTCGCTTCAAACATGCCTTTCGATTTCTCATTCATCACAAAACACCGAGGGCGTCCCGAAAGTGGGTTGCTGTTACTGAGATCGGGTAGACTGCGGTAATCTCTTGAATGGTTTGGTTCCTCAGAGTAGGTTGACATCCACGCGTCGTATCGCGATTTTTGTTCTGGATCCACCGTTACCAAACCACTTTCGAGTAATGCATAAGGAAATAATGACCACCGAAATGAGAGCAAAATTTTGATTGAAGACTCCACGATACCCTTCGTAAGCAATAAACTGTGTAAAATAGTCGGCTCCATACCTCAGCCGTAACATTTAGTACCAACAGCAAAATTTGCCGCAAATCACAAGTCGATTGCCCAAAGTTGAGTAATCATTACAAGTGAATATAGAAGGTTACCTCACAAATCTTGTTAATAATGCAAACAGAACAGCAAAAGTTCACTTCTGGTGAAGCGCACCAAATAGTAATAATAACGATATAATTCTCAATACATCTGTGAGAAAAAACAAGCTCAAGTGAGCACAATCAGTTTACACACTGTAAGGCATACACTCAACTGCACACCATACGCATAATTACTAAAAGTACAACACACCAATTGTGTGAATAAAACGACAAAAGAGACATAATAGGACAGAAAACTTTCAATTTGCGAAGAAGCGGGGAATCATAATCCCCAAGAGCGGTGCTACACCCTATTTTCACTGAATGCCTTTCAGGTCAACAGACGCCCGCTTGACATTGAACAAGAAAAACCGACTGGATCCGGGACCATTGGGCCTCTGCCTCGAACCCGTGTATCAATCGCTGAATCGCTGAATCGAGTAAAAAAACTGAGTAATTACTCCACTTTATACTTTACAAGGTGGTGCCAAAAATAGGTCAGTTGAGGATGTCATAAAGGAAAGTCGAAAGCACTTCCCATTATTCGATGTGGATGGCCTAAGAAAATTATGTAGAAAATTTTATCTGAAAGAAGGAGGAAAGAGAAGCGCGGGCTTTCCTAAAAAATGGACGGACACCTGGACATGACTTCCTTAATTGCCCAAACTCGACAGAATTTTGCAAATCTTGGGAATTGTCCAACCGGCACGAGCTTTTGAGTGTCCGGACTCCATGGAATGTTTCCTCGCGTTGGATATATATGTAGAACCATGAATAAAGAGCAAAGGTAGGTTGTCCAGGCATCACAAACTACCCAGTGACAGGGCAATTTGTAGGGGGAATTACCTCAGGAATTACCCATTTTCCCAACGTGGTGTATTAAGACTATTAGACTCAGCCGAATCAACAAAACTAGATTGTAAAAAAAATTTTCAGAGTGTGCTGCATTTTATTTCATAATTACAGTATATTTCTTGACGCGCAATTTGTTCAAATGGTGGTCCGAGTCTGTAATGATCTGCCGACGCCACTTTGAAGGCCGGTTACTTGGTTGGCGGCAAGCAGGTTGTTCCTTCCCCTTTTTCAGTACTGGCACCAACCCGTGTGTTAACAAATGTGTTGTTAGGTTTTTGTTTTTGAAGATAATTTCAATTTAAACGGCAAATTGTTTTATGGTTACGTATGCGAGTTTGTATTCGTACATTTCTTGTTTAATCCGGACAACACACCAGGGTGTACTGTAGCGTTTTGTACATTCATTTAAATACACATACTCTAAGGTTGCAGTGTTTCACTTTTGCTGCATCTGGTTTATCTGTAGAGGTACGCAGTTCCAAATACCTACAAAGCCGGCATTGGTATGGTGTACGCTATACGCATAAATGCAGTGAATTACGTCTGTTACACCCAACGATAATGTATCCGCTATTGCTGTTGGACGTTCACGACGGCTCCCATGAAACGCTTCTACTGCTTACCCGGGTTGTCGAAGTCCAGTTTGAACCGGCACTTGCGTCGGATTGCTGCAGAGCAAGGTAATACAGCATCCCCGTCGGACATTGCAACGGTTGCCCTGTTGCTGCGGGTGCAAACCGTAGTATAACGGTGGTGGACGCTCCGGGTGACGTAAATTCTTGTACATTATTCGTCAGTCGTTGATTGCAAATCACACTTGACAAGTTAGGACGCTGGTAATGATGAGAGTACGCCGGCAGTTGAAATTCGAAGTACATTTTGATACTGGATCAATAATGTTTTGATCTCATAGGTTCCCTCTTAGTATCGGCGGACCAGCCATCTGATTCAAGACAGGTACGATGCCAGAGCTGAGTGTCGGATGTTATTCTGGTGATAACTTCGCTGGGAGTATTACGGATGACAAGGTCGTTGCCTAAATGCATTGCAATATGCCGCTGATGGACCTTGGCAAATGACTGCGGGTGCTGAACTTTTATTTTTCATATTTGCTGGTCCATCCGCGAACGATACTGAGAATACCACCGTCGAACAAACTGCGTTGCATTGGTGATGGCGAGTACGTGCATATCGGTTTGACAGCGTCACTGCTGTGTGCTTGCTGTCAATCTCGCACGCTACCGCACATTGCACATATCCAACTACACATGGCTGAAGTGATCGTCTTCAGAGATTCCTTGAAACAATACAGTTTTTGTTGTATCTCGGTTATTAAGGGAAATACAGAATTTCGAGGATAACCGTAGGACTGTTTATTTTCAGGGTGAAGCTTCAATTTCGTACAAGTTAAGGTAGGTGTTTTGAACCTAATAGTCACGAGCTGGTAGATGGTTATTACATCATAGTAAGCCACGTGTGGGTTCCTATCCTCTGTCTGTACCTTTTTTGTTGTATCTTGGTTATAAAGGGAAGTATGGAATTTCAAAGATAACCGCGAGACTCGTTTTTTTGAGGGGCATTTTCCACCGATTGGATAATTCTACAGAATTGCTACGAAGGGAAATGTACGTAAGACAGCGCGTAAACGGTGAGCAAATGTTTTGTTTATATTTTCCTGGAAAGAAAGTTGGAATAATTTAAAAATATAAAGTGGGTAATTTTCGGGAAAAATCACCCGGTTTAATTGCTCCTGGCGATTTAAGATATTTCATCAAGTAATGCGTAGTCGGCAACTCCAAAAACGCTTATTCAGACGGTCGGGTCAAAGGAACTATCTTCAAAGTTAAAAAACGTAAGAAAAGGAGATCGAAAGAATTGAAATTTATACGGTACTGTTTAATAAAATCACAACAAAGGTACTATCTCACGTTTAATGTGAATTAACCGGGTAAACAAATTATCCTGCAAAGGAGTTCAAAATAGGGCAACTATAGTTTCTTATTTGTGTGAAACTGGTTCTAAGTATCGGCGTTTTTATCCCCCACCGCCTCTGTCTTTGGCTCCCTGGAACCACCTTGTGGGAAACGAGCGGCTTCACTAACGTGATAAACAGCTTCAGATCAGCGGCCGTGAGAGACTTCGCGTGAATAAAGAATAATCTCACTGCGTCGAGAATAGATGAGGCCGTCACCGTAGTATTCACTAAAACAACTAAATTATATGTTGTCCACAGGACTCACATGCACCATGCAGATCGATCTGCACGCGGACTCACGATTACGTATCGTCTTAACGGATTGCACTGGACACATGTCCTTCACTACCTGGACATCCTCGTCATCTTCAATTTAAAATTAACATGACAAAATAAAGAATATCAGGTTTCTCTAATGAAATAATTTCGTTCCCCAAGGTGGCTGGGGTGGTTATGGAGAAAACACCAGCAATGCTGACGCTAAGTCGTAGACGTTCCAGGCACATTCGACAATATACGGTGGTACGACAATACAACCTTCAACCGGAACCCGTGGTGTCTCGAAAATGTATCAACCAAATGACTTCAGGAAGTAAGAAAATCGAAAAATCAAAAACCAAGGTGAAAATTAGTCTTCAGGTCAGTCATAAGCGCGTCTTTACTGAATGATAAAAGTAAGTCATATCACACATACATTAATATCTAAGATTATCCGTAAAATATCACGAAAACAACAGTGTGAGAAGCGACCAAACCAGAGACACAGGACAATCAACTGACTCAGAGTCATTGAACTAGCCTGGATGAACAAAATTTGCACTTAAATGACAACCACCTAATCTGTAGTCAGACATATCTGTTGCAGTGAAAAATACCATTCTTAGATTATTCATAATCATTATTCTACCACAAAATTAGTCCCACGATAATGTGCCAATCACCGAAGTTTATCAGTTTTGGTTGGCAAATGGAGTAGCGAAGGCAGGTCAACGCCTGGGCTAGTCTTGGCCAACTTGGCTGAGTCGGCCACGTTTTCACTGGGCAGATACCCAGATCTTTCTTCAGATCAACTAACATGGTATCTATTATGCCCGATGCACTATGAAGCACGAAGGAATTACCAGTCACCATCGAGTGGCACATGTCCGCCTTTAGTGCGTGTGTGCACCAAATTAAAGGTTCTTCAGGCATACGCAACAATACCGGACGCGAAATAAAAATACAGATAATTGCGGAGACCGAATATATATTATGCGATAATTACAAATGGTCTCGATCAGCGCCGGACGACACCGATACGGGAAGCAGCTAGGGAGGCTAAGGATCCGACTGCTGAGCGCGCGAGAAAGCCGAGAGAACGTGTATAGCGTCCTTGACGCGCATAGGCCGACAAGTATACAAACAAACAAACGCGATCGCATGCGTCAAGCAGACGGCAAGCAAAGATCCTCAAGGTCCCATGTACAATGTGAGCTAAGATTTCAGGAAGGATTTTATACATCGTACGGCAGGCAGATCGGGGTTATCTCCATGTCACTGAACAGCGCCACTCCAGAAGGGTACTGCGAACGAAACCCTTTGATCTACTTGAGGACCAACTGTGGCCATCCACCATTGGTCTTATCTAGTTCATACTGCACCAGCTTGCGGGTGATAGTAAAATTCCCAGACGCCGCAGGTGGAAGAGTACTAATGCCAACAGTTCCCAGCGAGCCCCTATTCGAGTGGCCTCTCCTACGGTGTCGAAGTCCTGGGGGGTAAACGCAGTGGTCACATAGCGGTGTTCGCGTTGCAAACTTCGATCAATCCAGTACATGAGCGCGTGCAGAGAAACGAAAGGCGACATAGGTAAGTTTGGACACATACAATTAGTAAACTTGCCTGGCGATCGTAAATACGCGAAAATGCTTCAAAACGCTTTTTTTGTTTTCAGAAACTGTTTGCGATTTTTTTGGGTTTTCAAAAGCTTTTGCGATTTGTTTTGTTTTCTGTAGTGCTGAAATAAAACAGGACCTAACGAATTCTAGTCATCTTCCAGACGTTTAGGCCAATGCACCCTACGACTCGAACGTGTTATAATGGGTGCTGGCGCTGTCGGCGGTGTTGTGTCCGCAGATAACGTTGCGCTCGGACGAGACTGTTCAGAGACAGTTGCATGCTTGGCCGAGGACTGCGGAGGAGCATTGAAGGCGTCCTCAGTCCTTTTGAAGTAGGCAAACTTCAGGTGATCGATGCTAACCGTGTCCCGAATACCCTGGCGCTCGAGTACATAGAAGCGGTCCTTTCGCTGAAGTACCTTGAAGGAACCTTCATAAGTTCGCTCGAGCAGGCGTCATGAACCATCCACGCGAACAAACACGTGTGTGCAGTCGTGGAGGTCTTTGGGAAGAAACACCTTGCGGCTTCGTTCTAGTGTGTCCATGACGCGCAGGCGGGGCATGTGCGGAGCAAGCTGCCTGGCGTAGGAAGCATCGTATCGAAATGCGTCTGTGGCGGACGAGAAGTAATCGTCAGGAAGACGCAACGGTTGGCCATAGAGAAGTTCGGCACTGTAAACGTGAAGTTCGGCCCTGAGGGCAGCGCGGATGCCGAGTAGAACCATTGGCAGGGCCTCTGTCCAACGGACTGCATCGACGGCGGCAAGGGCTGCTTTTAGTTGTCGATGAAAGCGTTCGATTATGTTGTTCGCTGCCGGATGATTTGCCGTAGTCCATGTCCGATGACATCCAAGTACGTTTAACGTTTCGGCAAAAGAACCGCTGTCGAATTGAGGGCCTCGGTCGGTTGTAACCGTGGCCGGGCAACCGTGAGATGCTACCCAACGCTCAACGAATACGCGTGATACGGTCTCTGGGCTGAAGTCGGGTATAGGGACGGCCTATGGCCATCGCGTAAAGCGGTCTTCCGTCATCAAGATATATGTCATGCCATTTGAAGTGAGCAAAGGACCTACAATATCGATGTGAAGATGTGCGAGTCGAGAAGTAACCGAAGGGTATTGGCCAATAGGGCCGACACGTGGCGATATACCTCAGCATGTTGACAAGCTTGGAAAGATCGTGCCCATGTGCGAAGATCCTTTCGCATACCTGGCCAGAAGTGCCTATCGGAAACAAGTTTGGTCGTGACCCGGATTCCAGGGCGGGCAATGTTGTGCAGCGTGTCGAACACGCGAAGTCGTGAGGCTGGGGTACGACTGGACGAGGGTGCCCAGCGGTGGTATCGCATAAAATCGTTTCCGATGCTGTCGGCAGCGGAAGGTCCACGAGACGCAATGACGGAGGCTGGCAGGAAGCGTGGAGATAGTTCTTCGCACGTTGTACACAAGCCATAACGGACAAGTCAATGATGTCGTGGCCAACAAGTGCTGACACGCGTGACAGAGCATCAGCCACAACGTTGTCACTACCTGAGATGTGTCGTAGATCTGTCGGAAATTGCGAAACTAAATCCAGGTAGCGCACTTCGCGGGGTGAATGGCGTTCGGAACGATTGCGGATGGCGTACATCAACGGTTTGTGACCGGTGAAGATCACAAATTGGCGGCCTTCGAGGACGTACCGAAAGTGACGAACGGCCGAGAAGATACCTAGTAACTCACGACCGAACGTACTGTACCTCGTTTCGGCGGGTAACAGGCGTCTGGAGAAGAATGAAAGCGGTCCCCAGGTTCCATCGATGAACTGTTGGAATACGGCACCAACAGCTGTGTCGGAAGCGTCTATTGCAATGCTAGTGGTGGCGTTGGCGTCGAAATGGTGCAGCATCACTACGTCGGCTAGCGCGTCTTTGGTGCAATCGAACGAGTCGACGGCTGCTTCTGACAGCTTGACGTTGTCGTTGGAACGGCCACGGCGTAAGGCGGTCAGAGGCTGCATGAGTTGCACGCAATGCGCAATAAAACGGCGGTTATAGTTGACCATGCCGTTGAAACGACGGACAGCGGCGAGCGCTGTAGGGCGCGGAAAGTTGCAAATCGCCTGTACCCTGTCGGTCGACGGCCGGATACCGTGCTGATCGACATGGTGCCCCAAGAACTCGACTGTTGATTGGCCGAAGACGCATTTATCCGCATTCACAGTGATGTTATGCGCTGCAAATCGTCCGAAGAGCAATCGCAGATGGTTCTGGTGCTCTTCTTCGGAGGGGCTTGCCACCAAAAGATCGTCGATGTGGGGATGGAAAAAGTCCAAACC
>JTDE01009080.1:4253-18959 GCA_014338405.1 Paragonimus skrjabini miyazakii | reverse complement strand
CGCAATAACAATTCCTTACGTCTATATCTGAAAGTGAAAAGCATTTCGTTAGTTGTGAGCAACATAATTAACATTCGTAGAAGAACGCACGAACAGGTTTTAGTGTCTCATGTTCATTAACGTCTTGTTAAAAGTGTGTAGAAGTGGGATAACAAGTGAACCGGATGGGGACGGGAAAAGAACAAATATCAATATCAACAACAATGTGGGGCAGATTGTATGCAATAATTACATTATTCGAACTAGTTGCAGAGCATTGATATTGTTGACCCAAGTCGACCCATTCTGTATTGTAGACGTTACCAAACTAATGCTGACTTCTGGGTGCGTGGTTTAGCATCGTCTACGTTGTACATACTCCAGGTAAATGACGTCGGTGACCAATTGATTCGTGTTTTTTTCTGATGTACTATGTAAATGTGTTCTTTTCCCGTCCCCATCCGGTTCACTTGTTATCCCACTTCTACACACTTTTAACAAGACGTTAATGAACATGAGACACTAAAACCTGTTCGTGCGTTCTTCTACGAATGTTAATTATGTTGCTCACAACTAACGAAATGCTTTTCACTTTCAGATATAGACGTAAGGAATTGTTATTGCGTGGTAAAAATGGAAGCCAATGACAACGAAGATGTTGCCGTCATCAGCAGCACCTGGCTTGATGCTGCCCAAACAACAGTGGTCATTCCACGACTTCGTGGAAGTGCGTACTACAGGTATGCACAGAACCACTTACAGCCGAAAGCAGACGAACCGAAGTTACCAGTTACCATACTGGTTACTACAAGTAAGTAAGATTACTTCATACCAAGCGCACCAACACTTCATTGCAGTTGACTTTGAAGATGCCAAGGAAATGGAAGTGAGGTACACTTCCGGGAACTTACCTTCAAGTGATGACACAATCAACATGGGTTTACCTCTAAAACGCCCAATGTACGTTGATCCTTAAAGATGGTTGACATATTACCAGTAAACAACTGCGATTTGCGAACGATAACAGTGATGAGAACCTTAATGCAAAAAGAAGGAGTTTGGAACCTACTCCTGCCACTTATTCAGTTCCGTCATGCAGCACCGAGCACCGAAAACTTATCGGCTGCATAGCATACGGTGCTCAGACAGTTATCAACAACAACAGCAGTGAGAAAGCATTACTTTCATTTTCAATGCTTGCAGATAATGATTTAGAAGAAAGAGTAACGAAGGCTGTTATACGAGAGTTACGTTCGTATTTAAATGGTGACAAAGTTTATCCCGCACCTTATGAATTCCATTAGACCTATATCATAGCATTAATGTACAACTGACAGAAATAATACGGTTAACAAACAAACATAAACCGTACTTGCCGCTACCTGTGACGTCAGTGACGCAGTTACAGGAAATTGACAGGAAAATGTTGGATACAAAATTTCATTCCGCAATGGTGAGTGCGAAGATTAGCGATTGTCTTACGTTCTTTTAGGCTGATTACTTTCGGGGTATCAGTGCCCCCAATGTTGGAACTCTGCTTAGGAACATGATGGAACGACTAATGATCAGGGTGGTCGCAGGACAAATAACGTATTCCGGTGCACATCAGACGTTCGCATTCAAACGAACACAGTTGAAAGCATTTTTACTAGATAAGACCCGCTATATTGCCTCCATTCATAACGCACCTAGGGCAGATGCACGAGAGGACGGAATACGCTACAACTCCTGACAGCACACTGAATGAATACTTTAAAGGATGGTTGCATTGTGCAAGGGACAAACGGTCTACACAACATGCGAGCGCATCACACATTGAAGACGTAAGTAAAGTATGTGTGCGGTAACATCACAGTATCCTTACTTCTCCAGGAAAACACATGGATATTTGATCTGGACGAACATAATGTTTGGGACAACGACGCTAATTAACGTCCAATATATTGTACATGTATAAACAGTTTCCTTTAATACACGTTATATATATGATTTATACGCATTGTTTCCCTATCAATGGTATCTTGAGACAGACCGTATTCTAAAGGTTGATTAGGTTTTAAGGCCACAGTGAGGCTGTAGGGATGAAAATGGGATAAGGGTACGCGGTAGGTCAATACTGGGGGAGAAATGCTGGTGAGACCAGCTGATTTCGGCGTGCCTTTTATCGAACTGCTATTGGTCCGTGCAACCCCTTTATGTGATTGGCTTAAAAAAACGGCGTGGGAAACGCGTTCGCTGTGAACACGACTCTTCCCACTACGATTACACCGGATTGGTCGCTTGACAAAAAAGGCGGAAATACGAGTGGAAAAAGGAATTGTGCTCATAGGGTATAGTACTAACCTAACAACTTCTTAAGTAGGTGAGAATCTAATAACACTTTGAAGCGGTCTCTAAAAGAACAGCTAACAACCTCCAATGGATGGTCGTTTCAGTGGTTGATAACCCTGTAAGAGAACTGTTGCCTAAGAAAGGTTCGGAGTCGAAGCTTATAGAGTTTCTTGTCGTGACCCCTTCGATTTTCATCAACTACTGTGGTAACGAACTGGTGCACGAATCCTGTGCTGAAGAAGTGTGTAAGGATTAAGTCGCCGCGGAGTCTTTGAACTTCAGGTGGATAAAGATCAAAAACCTCAAGACGAGACTCGTAAGAGAAATGCCGCAAGCCAGTGACCATTTTGGTGGCTGCTCGCTGGACACGCTCGATGGCGAGTATGTCCTTCTTCAAGCCGATGCGTACGACTTGATTTGCATACTTAAGCAGTGGTCTTATATAGACCCCGTAGGGCGATTAAAAAGCATCCCTGTCTATTCGGGGAAAGGCTCTTTTTATCATCCCAAGAGTCCCAAATCCCTTTTTGGCGGTCATCTGGTGGTGATAGGAAAAGGATAAACTAGTCGACAGCCAAATCCCTAGGTCCTTTTTAGGGTCAACTCTCGTGATATATGTTACACTTTGTGCACCATGTATCACGAATAGGTTCCTCGAATCTCCTCCAAGTGACACATATGCACACTTACTGTCGTTTAGAGGCAGACTTTAGTCTTCTCACCAGCCTTTAGTACGGTCTAGGTCAATCTGCAATGTACTGGGATCAAAAGCATTCCAAACGTTTAAGTCATCAGCATAATGGAGGGTATTGCTAGAAATAAGGTCGGGTTGGTCATTCATGTATATTAGAAACAACAACGGATCTTTGAAGAACTCCAGCGGAGATCGGAGAAGGAGAAGTTAGGTCCGATCCGGCTTTTACTCTAAAAGCTCTGTTATCAAGAAAGGATGTAATCCAGCGAAGAACCTCTCCTTGGATCCCATAGGCTTCTAGCCTATGTACAAGAGGACCGTGTGGGACACAATCAAAGGCTTCGGCAAAGTCGAAAAAGATAGCATCCGAGATCTGGCCATTGTCTTTGGCGTATTTCAGGCTATCCATGATGATAAGCATATTGGTTATACATGACCGGTCTGGAAGAAAACCATGCTGGCTAGAAGAGAAAAGATTATTCGAGAAGAAATGCTTGGGGATGGCGCGTTTTAACAGGCGCTCCATTACCTTGCAAGGGATGCTGGTGAGGCTGATCGGCCAATAACTAGCAGGGGAGTGACGATCATCCGCCTTAAATATAGGTGTGATAATGGCCTCTTTCCATTCCTCCGGAAGAGTGCTGGTCAGAAGTGTCTGTTTAAACAGATTATGGAGGGGCATTGCCAAACCAAGAGCCGTTTCTTTCAGGATCCGAGGATGGATCCCGTCTGGTCCCATTGCACTATAAGGGTTAATCTTAATCAAGAAATCCTGAACGTCGAGCACAGAGAATTCAGCTGTTAGGAGTGGGCATTGGACAATTCTTCTCGGGAGAATCTGATGCCAGGTTGGCGGAACCACATTGAAGACTGCTGCATAGTATTCTCTGAACATCTCAGCAACCACCTGAGAGTTGGAGAAGGTTTCCCCGTCGGGAAGCCGCAAAGAAAGCGCTGAGGGCTTAGTTTTTCTCTGGCGACGCATGTATTTGAAGAGAACATTTTTATTCTCCCAAGCTACCAGTAGGATTTTTGTCTGTGCCTGTTTGGTATGTTGACGGATTTCCCGCCTGCATCTGTGTCGTACAGAGCGAAAGGCTTCTAGATCCTCCGGCTCGCCCGTTAGTTTCTGATTAGAGAATAGACGAGAACGTAAATCAAGAAGACGACGTATGTTCCGCGGGAGCCGTGAGCAAGATGAGGACTTTCACAGTTTGCGAGGAACAAATGCCTCATCAGCTTCGTGAATGGCAACTTCAAAAGAAAGATAGTTCGTGTTCACTGAATTAGACACAAGTTTGAATGTATTTAGGAATGCCTTCAGTGCGCCAAAGTCAGCCTTCTAGAAATTTCTGAATGAAGTCTTTGTTACGTCATTTTGAAACCAGTAACAGATAAAATCGAAAGCAAGTAACATGTGGTCACTATGTCTCAGCGGTGGGTTGATTATCACTTTATCTACCAAATGAGCTTCATTTGTAATAATCAGATCAAGCAATGTGGATGTCTGTCCTGGACGGTACCGTGTAGGTAGCTCGACGTGTTGTGTCTAGGCTTTTTCATGGATAAACATTGCTAGGGATTTCGACAATCCGGATTCAGAGTCCTCAGCAGATGCAGCTGCATAGTTGAGTTTGGGTGCGTTGAAGTCACCCATAATGAGAAGATGGGTGAAATGCTGTGTGGACGGGAGATAGTCTAGGACAGCAAGAATGACCTCGTCGTCTGATGCGCTGCACGACAGTGATCTGTAAATAACACCGACAAGGAGCGTGTCACGGCTACGAAGCTGGAGTTTAAACCACAGTCCGTCACACTTCTCTGGGGAAGTAAATTCTCCTATGACAGTTGGTACTGATAGCTTCTGATTTAGAAAGACAGCACAGCCTCTCATGTGTCCACGGGAAGAGTCTGTTCGGTAAAGTGAGTATCTAGGAACATACAATTCGTTATCACTGACATCTGCGGAAAGCCAGGTTTTTGTTAAATCAAGAATATGAGGACGTGTCGTGCACTAGCTGTCTGATTTCAGTGGCAGTTAAGCATCAGTGTGAACCACCGATGTATTGCTGTCTATGATGATGATGATTTCAGGTAGTTTGTTTGAAAGGCTCAGACAGTTAGTGTACATGCACTTGAGGGCTACCTCCTCGTTCGACTGGGTGCAAAAAGAGACAGAAGAGCGCGAAGAAGAACTGGAGAAAGCAGTCCTAATAGCGAGGGGGAGTGTGTAGACGGTATCAGAGTTTCCTGAGCCCTATTGGAGGATTGCGGCCGCTTCATCACCGCCTGAGCATATGTGTGTGTTCCTGTAGGACGCTTCGTCCGCTTCTGGTTGCTCAAGGTTGATGGCTTGTGAACCGCCTTCACTTTTTGAAGCACTGCAGGGTGGTTTGCACTTTTGCACCCCGGAAAATTTGGGTAGGGTTTTAGGTTAGAAGAGAACCTAGGATGAAATGAATGTGACCTGGCGAATGGAAATGCGGCTGGAATGAGCCAAGTATGAGCCTTTCTGGAAGCCGGAGGTGACCCAAGCAGATTCATTGGGTTGTAAAGCTTGGGAATAAAGTAAGTTTGGGTAGAGCACTTTGGGGGTCTGATGGTTGAGGGTTTAGAGCAAGACTGCTGGTTTGTAGCCTCTTTGGGAGCCACTGGTTCAGACCCGTGCTGCCCTACAGATGGTTGGTCATCCGAGGGGGTGGGGGCAGCCTTCTTTGGTGTAGGTGTGGGCACATGGGTTGATCCATTCGGAGGCGCTGGTCTCCTCTTAAGAATGAGAATAAAGACCTTCACGTTAGCTTGAAGTTTGGTGTCAGCCTTAATGCGTGGTCTTGTTTTATCAAGCTCGGAGCGTTTCTGCCGCTCCTGCAATGAGAGATCTAGTGAGACCCCCTTTAAATTAACATGACTTTTTTTTAACTGAACTGTCCTGTCCAGTACTTCCCGCGTGCTGACCTTCGCGGGCAACGTCACAAGAAGTCTGGGTGACTTCTTGGTAGATTTGGAACGAAGTCTGCTGGCAGAAACTGAGCTTGTTAACTCTGGAGGGAATGCGGTGTTTAGCACCGCTGTTGCTTGTTCACCTGGAGAGGGTGTGATCAGAAATCGTCCCCCCCCACAAAACGAGTCTCCTTTCCCAGAGTGCCTTACCTCTCAAATTTGTCGCGGCTTCCTCAATTTGCGCTGTGGACAAAGCCACTACCTTACGAGCAACTGCCACACCTGGGAGGGCGAATGCAATATACTCGTTCAGTGAGTTCAGTTCTGACCTCATGTCAGGTAAAACCGTCTGTGTTTCAACCAGAGTTTTTCCAACGATGGCCATGTGCATTGCGTTGACGTCTTTAGACGTCTTGCAACCACACTTTAGCGTGTTTCGTTTCTGCTCGCTGGCGGTAGCGAGCAGCGGAACGGATACAGCCTCGAACGAAATGCAGCCTTCACGAAAAAGGCAGCTCATGCAGATAAATTGTTTTTTTGACGAAGCCAGCAGAGTGCACTGGTCTTCCTTAAGGCCGGCGCACTTAATGTGGTACCAGTGTAGACAAGTCTGGCATTGCATACCGTTTTGAACAGTCATGCGACAGCCGAAACGGCCACAGGCACTCGATACTTCTGATCCATCGACGCTGCTGGATCTCGTACGTGTCATTGTGAAGAAAAGCGGATGTGTTAACGTTGTGTAAGAAACTGTAGGCAAAAGGTGCAGAACATAAAGCTAGGAAATAGTGGAACCGAACATATAACTGTTCAGCTAATAATCGGCTAAGTAGATGTGTTAAACGGTACAATGTAAAGCATAAATAAAGCATAAATACTGTGAACCAAATAATTCAATACGTACCGAAATTAGTATGTTATTCGGTAACAAATAACAGTAATCGTGTGTAATTTTTTGATGCACAAGGCACCAGTAGGACAATAATATGAATAGACAACGACAACGAGAAAATTTGAACTAGATTTCGAGTTACTCGCGTGTTGTTGTCATCACGTTGCACAAAGTTGGTTTACGAATGTAACAGGCAATCGAAGCCAAAACGTCTGGCTTACCTGTTACATTTAACACATTCGAAGGCAAAACAAACTCACTGCTCCTGTGCGTCTATAAACGCCTGTTTTATACTCGACAGAAGAATGAGCAACTCTTCAGTGGTATCAGAAAGGAAGCAGGCATATCAGCGACTTCTTGTACTAGGAAATTTCAATAGGCTGTCCACGGTGTGTTGTCTGGATTTTTCCTGCGTGGTGCGGGTTCTTCCTAATTTCGAGGGTGACACAAGTTTGGGAAGCTAAATCTGTCTTTCCACCCCCCATCTAATTCTGCAATTACACACTGTGCTTCACATGTGGTATACGTTAAAAACGGCTTCCCATCTGAGATCCGACTTCACGCAGATAAACCAAAGTCTGAGCGTAGAACGCCTTCCACTGGTAAACCTCCCATGGCGGCAAGTGTAGTAAAAATGACCAAGATACCGGAGGTCATCAGTAACCCATCACCTCCCGCACAGCCAAAACACCTGGTACAGCTGACCTCAAAAGGGTCGGCCTAGCTCAGGTAGTACCCGCTACACATTTGAAGGCGAACTGTTTTGGACAAGTGGGTATGCGCTAGACCCTTGTCCACTAACAATTTAAACGCCTTTCCTGAAGAACAATCGGAACGTAGTCCCAACAGACATCGAACTAGAGAACGCAGTGGGTTTTAGAAACAAACCGTATATTTCCAACAATGTTTGGAAATATGGTAAGTAATTAGCTCTAGCCTAGTCTGGGACCAATGGCAGCAACCAAGAAGAGAAAGGAAAGAAGCACGAGATGGGCCACAGCCCACTCGGCGGCATTCAAAAGCGCGCCAAGCGAAAAGTGCGTGGAACTTTCGAGTGCGTCAAACAACGCCCGCAAAGGTTCGGATTAAATGACTTTGAAGGATAGAATTGTAGATGAGTCGTCAGAAGAAGGGCAAGCATTCGCTGCGTGCAGTTAGTTGTACGACTGAAGAAAGTGACACTGCGTTGATGTCAGGCCTCCTGTAGAAGGCGTGCACGGAATCATGCATACAGAACAGACAAGCTGGAAAACACGGTTGCAGCCGGGATCCTTAGAGAAGCCACACAATCGCTGGTCACTACAAGACACTATCCCGGATGTGGGTACGCAGCTATACGTATCTAGCTGGTGGTGTATGTTTTCTAATGTTCCTTCTTGTTGTAACTTGGTATACAGCCTACGAGCGCTTAAACAGACAACGGAATAACGGTTAGTGGAATGGTAGATAACTGAACGACGTTCAACGGTTCTGAACAACGGACTACGAAATATGCAAGATTAATACGAATCTTCCCGGCCAACTCAACCACCCAATGCTAACGTATGAACACAGAGAGAAGACAGGCCTCCGGACAGAACCACTTTATGTCACTCAATCAGAAGACAACACGGTCACAAACTAGACCACATTTAAAGAGTTCGTGACCAATCAAGAACATGGTCAAAAAGCAGACCAGACAAAGATTCACACAGTACAGTGATGCCCCAATTAACGGACGTGCGTGTGAGCGGGGCGCCAGAATTTGACACAAAGGTTGAGAACGCACGTGATGGGGGACGTGGCACATGACCGTGCCGACTATGAAGGTCACTACAATCAGTAGTGAGTTAGGCCACTGCGGAGTCAAATAAAGTGGTATTTTCGGGGAATTGGGTTCTTCCTCGATACTTCTCTATAGAACAAAGTGGAGGAACTGCGACAGGTTGTCGACTCAAAGACGCCCAAGATCGTAGGTGTAGCGGAGACATGACTAACGCCGGATATATCCGATCACGAGTTAGAACTTCCTGGTTATACTATCTTTCACAAGGATTGGCTAGTCAGCAGAGTTGGGGGCGTAGCAATCTACGTTGTTGCTGAATTACGCGCAGCCCTAAACAGAGACCCAACCCTGCCTCCACTTGAAGAGTCCCCGTGGATAAATGTTAGGACACCTCACTTATCACAAGTCATTGTCGGCGTCATTTTTCGTGCCCCGTCCGTAGCTCCAGAATGGAATGAAAAAATGCACAGTGCCATTAGACCGGCCACCACTATCCCCGAACATGGCACCATCGCATTCAGGTATTTCCAGCGGGCTAACGTCTGGTACTGCGGTCACGGAATTCCACAACCTCGTGCAGGAAGTAGGACTCACCCAGCATGTTAACCAACCTTCAAAGTGGAGAAAAGGTCACAGGCCATCCCGACTAGACATGGTGTTAACTACTGAACTCCATATGTTGGATATAGTCGAAGTTGGTGCGCCATTAGGTGCAAACGACCATGCCACAATTAGTTTTCTCCGGAGTAACATTTCGTACATTCTGATCACACATGGACATGTCATGACAACATCAGTCGATGCATTCAAAAGGCAACTAGATGACTGGAATATCTCAAGATGGCCGATGACAGTCGGACACGTATATCCCCGTGTACCTTCATTGCTGTCACTTCCTTCTCGTCTTTTCTCACTTTTCCCTACCTTCTTCGTATAGTCTTCTCTTTCCACTGTTATACAACAAAACGGTGCAACCTCCCTAGATGCCCGACTGCTGCTAGCTGCTTCAACACTTAACATACCTCACATACTCTCACGATTCCAGCAGTTCACGTGATCGATGCCGGTGGACAACAACCAAACCAAGATAGAATCTGTTGTGGAACCACAAACTCCATACTACTGAATCTTACCGGAATATCTCGAGGCGGGGATACTACACAAGTTCTATATTTCCAGCTCCGCAAGAAACCAGTGAACCAGTGATTAGCTGGTGACACATTTTACCCTCAAGTTATCAGAAGATGAAGCTCGGCTCTGTGGAGGATCACTCACCCTGTCTGAAATGTGGAAGGAACATTGGGAAACAGACCCAGACGGTACAGTGCGGCAGATGGTCACACGGTATCTGCGCTTCAGTCACCGCTGAACTATACATTTGTCTTAGAGGGACCGTTCGGACCGGTTTTTGTTTCCTAAAGTGTTGCCCGGTAAGTGTCAAACTGAGTACCTCGCTACCTAAAATTGGGGCCAATGTTACGCGTATCCCGTCGCATCCAAAGCTATGTAGAATACCAGCAGAGGTGTTAACGAAACCGCAGCTGTGTGTAGATGCTCTGTCGTGATGCTAGTTCCTAGGTTCATACGCTCAAGGTTTTGCCAGCCTTATGTTCACCCCGATCGGAAGTCGTAGTGAGAAGACAGTAAATCTGCCAACACTATTTGTTGATTTACTCACCGTTCACAAGCAGACTTCAACGCAACAATTAAAGGCGCTAGAGAGTTGGACGTGAGAGAACCTTGATCACAACCGCACGACAGCCGCCAGAGAGGACGAATGTCGACGGAAACTCCAGTCGACCTTCAGAATTCAAGCAAACGTCAGACTGGTTGGGCGACGTTCCCAACGACGATAGCTAAAACATTGTTATCCTAGTGAGTGTAGCCTACAGTAGTAGAAGTGGCGCAGATTCATTATACAGCTACCAGTAAAACTGCGATACCTACGCCGACATTTACTTTGATGTTAGTGGTTTGTAGTAAATTTGCATTCACAAGATAATGTGAACAGGCACAGTGGTACCGGTAAGGCAACTCTTACATCGCAGGGAGTTTAGGATTTTGAGAACATCGAAGGTGATCTCACTACAGCCTCCAGCTCTTCCTGGACCGACATTCGCTGATGTGGTCGCGAGAGTCCCGGAGCATATGGTTGTGAGAGCCTTGGTGGTCTCAGCTACACCGAGTAAGAAGAAAGCCGGAGGTAGACGCCAACGGAAGAATAAATCAAAGATGGCCGCATCCACCACCAGTTCCGAACCGCATAGATTAACTATGTCCCAAGTGGCCATGCAGACCCCCTCGTAGACATTCGGGGAAGAGGAAACTCGGTCATAACCTAAGAAAGTAGACTTTCCACCCGGCCAATGCGTGATAGTATTCAACCTTTTTGTGGCTACCACCCAAACGTTTCATTCACGGTTGGATCACGATATTGCTCCTTTTCGCGGTTTGCTAATTAATACGTTCATAATTGAAGAAGAAGATTTAGCTGCAACAATTATTGTAGGCGCAGCGTTTTGCCTTGGCCAGAAGGCGGATGATATTAGTGCGTCACGGAAGCCACTCGAAGTTTTTCTGGGAACTGCATCAGAAGCTTGTCTGGTCATGCAACCGTCGTCCAAAGCGCGTTATGAGGATGTGCAGATAGCGAAAGACCTGGCCCCAAAGAATCGTGAACGCCTGAAGGGGAGTCCAACCTGTTTATCCAAGATTTGCAGGTCTAATGGAGGAAGCTTCAAGTCCGATGGATACCTCTTGTGTTCCCCTTGTCCCCTCCGAACAACGAGCAGCGGTAGAGTCTTCGGTGATACCTCCTGCCACCTCCCCTTTCCAGGGACAATGAAGCGAGCTTAGATCGGACAAGAGTGAATTATCCAAGCGTTCGGATCCTCCTAAACAAGGCAAATGAGGTACAGGAGTGGATTAAAAATAACCTCGCAGTCATAGCCCTTGTTGAAACGTGGTTGTCAGTGGAAGTGATGGAAGTTAAGGTATTTCTCTCCGGACACACCCTCTTTCTCTCGGACCGCTCTCGTCCTAGTGGTCAGCAAACAGGGGAGTAATGCTTCTTATCCGCAAAAGCATTACTGCTACTCTCGTGCTAGCCAAGGCATACGCTGACGGTACGTATGAGGAACTATGATGCAAAGTAAAGTTAACACCGAACAACTCAGCGTTATATATCTCTCCCCTGGAACGTTTCCAGCTCAACTGCTAGATAATTTAAGGATTTTTGGAGCAACTGACCACTGCTTGATATTGGGGGATTTCAACACACCTAACATCAGTTGAAGAACACAAAAATGCACTAGTGGTTCAGACCGTTTTCGGAGTCATTGCTTCGACTGATCGTTGACGAGTTGTGCTTGTACCAACACGTTGGAGCTTCCACAAGATTGCGGGCCGGATGTTGCTCCAAGTTGGATTTAATGTTCTCCGCACTAGAGTCCGACATCTATCGTGCAGATATTTTGTCTCCAACAGGGAGCAGTGACCATGCGTTACTGGACATGTGGTGGGCAAGAGGAAAACTGCGAACAACATCCACCCAGGTTCGACGAAATATCCTCTCAAAGACACGAGAGAGACCGCGCGTTCTTCCGACTGCAGCGACAGCATGATCACGGTTGGTGCACACTGATGCAAAATTATAGACTACCTGCTGGCTCTCGTGGGACGGTTTGCACCGATGTCTCGGAGTGGCCCCCAATCTGAAGGGCCACCGTGGTTCGATGTTGAATTGCGTGCCATCTTCAGGCACAGACACTGGCAATGGATGAGCTACCGGGTTGTTCATGCCTCTTACGATGATTGCCGAGAAACACGGAATGTATGTCGTATCATGAAGCTGAGAAAGTGTCAGCAGTACAAGAAGAGGCTGGCCGCGGAATCAGCAACAACACCTAAGAGGCTTTGGGCGTACATCCGACTACGCGCTAGAATCAAGGCGCAGGTCTCGGCACTGATGAATCAGCATGAAAATGAAGTTGTTGAGAACTTAGACAAGGCTCAGCTATTGGCTTAGCATTACGCTTTGGTCTGTTCCTAGGATAACGCGCAGTGTGCCTCACTGGTCCGGGCCTTGTTGAAGTACTACTTAGCGTTGATGGAGTAGAACGCGAGCTGAGGTTGATTGAGGTCAATAAATCTCCCGGCCCGGACAACATCTACCCTTTGTTGCTACGTGAACTGACGGCAGAATTATCGGTGCTCTTGACGGACTTGTGTCAGCTGTCTCTGAACGAAGGCAAATTGCCAGAGAAGTGGAAACAAGCAGTGATTGCGCCTATGTACAAGAGAGGAAGACGGTCGGAAGCTGTCAACTACCGACCAGTGTGCTTAACTTGCGTGCTTGGCAAAGTGATGGAGCGGCTGATAGTCTGTCATCTTCAGGAGCATCTGGACCGCCTCTCGATCCTCAGTGAGAGGCAGCATGGATTCCGGAGAGGGCGCTCTTGCTTGCCAGAGATTGATGGGTGGAAGCAAGAGCTGATGGCAAGACTGGACATGGTGTGTCTTAATTTCTGAAAGTATTTCGACAGAGTTCCACATGACCATTTGCTCACCAAGTTGACGGCGTACGTTGTCAGCTCGCCTATAATAAATTGGATAGCAGACTTCCCTCATGACAGGTCATTCGCTGTCAGAGTCAACGAACACTTACCTGACTGGCTACCTGCCCCAAGTGGTGTGCCACAAAGGTCAGTGCCCGGGCCTTCACTGTTTTTGATTTTCATCAATGATCTGTTGGACCGGTTGCAATCCCCTGCCCTCTTCTTTGCTGATGACATGAAAGTACGGAAGACCGTCTCTTTAGACTAGGATAATGCAATACTGCAACAGGGCTTGGATACGATATCTGCATGAACTGTTCAATGGAGCTTGCTTCTGAACTAACAGAAATGCTCCTTGATGCACCTGGAAGATGTCCGGAGTGTTAGGGCATATCGTAATGGAGGCTACTTATTAACACAGTGTAATTACGAACGAGACCTAAGAGTGCTGGTGTCAGACACCTTCTAAGCACAAGCTCACATCACACAGGCTTATGTTAAAGCTAGGAAAATGTTTGGGGTTACCCGTTGATCTTTTGCTAAGGTATCCAGGGAGGCCTTTTGTGTACTCTTCTCGTCTCATGCTCGTCCGAGACTAAAGTACGGCTACGCCGCAGTGTTCCCTCGTATACAAAGTGAAGTATCTCAACTTCAAACAGTACGGAGGGCAGCCACGCTTATGGTTATTGGGTTGAGATACCTTTCCTATGGTCGGCAGATAGAGTATCTGAATATGTATCCCCAGAGTTACCGGCGATTCCACGGTAATCTTATTGTGATATATCACATTTTGCGAAGTGACATAGGTTAGAAACTCAGAGCAAATTTCCCCCTTCGAAGTGAGCACAGATCCATCCTCTCACGATTCTTAAGCAGCGACCGGAACGACTTCACTCTGTATTTCTTTCATCTCGACAGGCCGTCAATAGCTGGACTGCGCCACCAGAGCAGGTGGTGCTAGCACCCAATGGTGTTTCCTTTAAGCGGCTCCCGGATGCACATATAGTGACGCACTGAAAGAATAAGGATGGTTAACGCCCTATTTATTCCGTTGTCGAAACGCTCAGTGAAGAAGCTCACACATTCGGTGACTCTTGCCTTCTACCAGCGAATAATGAATGTTCTCGAGGTGGATTGGGGGTTGACGCATGTTACCAGTGGTACGTTTTGTAAGACACTGTTAGAGCTCCTAAACATGTTAATGAGGCCACTACACAAGCCTCACCCCAGAAGGGTGGCGGTAGGCAATCTTCGATCATGTAACCGGAGGTATCGACGTACAGGCCACCCCCTTGTGGTTTCGTTCATGGCACTCCCGATGCCATGATTACATACACAAAAGACCTAAGACCACAAGGTCCCCTCCTTTTGCTACTGCGCCAGTCTAGAGTGAAACTAACCCAACGTGGGAATGGTGTGAACTGCCGTACAGACTGATGAATGTGGCAGTGTGAATGAGGAAGTTGCGTACTTCCGAGGTCGTCGAGTCATTACACGTGAGACTGTCGACGTTGTCCTGTGTTCGCATGAGTGATAGCCGTGGTGTGGC
>JTDE01009079.1:5056-17706 GCA_014338405.1 Paragonimus skrjabini miyazakii | reverse complement strand
TTGGTAAGCCGACCGGAATGTTGTCTCTTTTTAATGGTGGCGTATGCTATTTATTTTTTCCACCAGTGGCACATTAGTACACAGTGAAGTTACGCCCAGAAAGCACGTTATTTTATCATGGACTGTGTTCATGAAACCAAGTGTATCTCGGAGGTTGTAAACACAAAATTCCAGCCAAACCGGCTCCAGGATCTCTAGAATACATCGGGCAAATGCGCCACACGCTGAACTCTCGATGTCTAAAATGGGGACGGGAGGCAGTAGGGCTTATGGATCCTTGGCGCCCCATGGAGGCGGAAAATAATGGTAGCTGCTTGTCTCATAGGTTCAAGTTGAAGGGTTGTTATGATACTTTGGTTCTCCAACCATTTCAGATTTTTAGTTATCTACGTCTCTATCACCATCGTTTTATTCTTTCTGTCAACCTTGGTCTCAACGGTCACCTTATTGCGACTCCGTTAGTTTATCAGGAAACTCTGCGTTTCGGCAGCATGCTGTTTTTAGGTCAAAACGAGTTGGAAACGGCCACTTGGATGCTAAAAGGGATTTTTCAAATTATTTGTGATATATCAAGTTACATATTTCGGTGAAAAATTATAAATGTTTTCAACTAAAGTTATTGTATTGCAGTGAAAAATTCGGCCATACTGAAAACTTTTTATATTTGCACTTTTATTGAGAAAACTGTTGCCTTTTTTGACTAAGGCAACATGCTAGCTTACGCAATCTATTTTGCGTCCTGAAAAAGCTTCCATCGGAATCTTTATGGTGGAATAGAGAAGTTGGTCCTGTGGAAGCGCCCGATTTTACTTGGTTTGAGAGATACAGATGAATTCGTAATTTCCAACTACAGTACGTCTGCAATACATTTTACGCTAAATTTTAAAGTATATTCCAATGAAAGTTATGTCACACGGTTTATAGGTTAATTATGTAGCTGCTTCCCCGTGAATATTTCATATAGAGAACAGTCGACGAATTGTCATTTGTAAAAGCGATCGCGCCCAATTTTATCGCGTGGTTGTTTTTATCTGCCGTTCATATGGGACAGTGTAAAAGGGGATAATATGTCCCTGCGCGCTGTCTAGTTTATTGCTTTCTGACTATGTTTCGGTGTAACTTGTCAATTGTACGCAGCTTGGTTTTCTCTTATACGACGGTTAGTGACCCACTCTGATTTCCGTCAGCTGTTAGGTGGTAACACTGCTTTTCGTTTGTACTATTTCAGCTACAACAGTTAAATCTTTGTACCATAGATACCTATGGCACTAACAATGGTTGATCTATGTTTTCGCCAGCTGCAAACTAC
Source organism: Paragonimus skrjabini miyazakii (assembly GCA_014338405.1). Classification (NCBI taxonomy): domain Eukaryota; kingdom Metazoa; phylum Platyhelminthes; class Trematoda; order Plagiorchiida; family Troglotrematidae; genus Paragonimus; species Paragonimus skrjabini miyazakii. The sequence continues at coordinate 16,397 of JTDE01009079.1, read as the reverse complement.
ACTAACGGTTAGCAGTATGTCCCCTAATTTTTCGCATACTCATATTCCCCGTTCAGAATCCCGGAATGTTATCCCAAGAGCTCCGTGCTTATTAAATCATCGGTCATCAGGGTGGCCTGATATTAATGACAGTTCAGCGCCGGACGACCGCACTACCTCTGAACGATCTACTGTTCACCCGAGTTATACTTCATGTTTAGTACACCAACTGCCAGCCCCCGGTATAAAGAGGTGTGCGATGATGGAAGTTTCATGTTGACTACAGTGGATGGGTGAAACCTATTTCATCCTTGAAAGAAATTAGTCACTGTCCACGAAAAGACGTACCACCGTGGTCGTCACGTCCCAAAAGCCTGGGCACTCGGTGCCATCAAAATGGAAACTCGGATGGTGGTCGTGGTGGCTTGATCTAGCAACAGACGAGACACGACCAACTTATCAACCATCATCCAGAGACAAGTCTGAGTGATCTAGTGATTTCACTTATATCTTTCACTTCCAGCCTCACACCATTATAACAGCGGACGAATGGACAGATTACAGAGCTTTGGGCGAAATACCTGATACGAACAATAAACTTCGTGGACGCCAAAAGAAGAGCTATTCATGTATAAAATATCAAAAATCCGTGGTCGTTAGCTAAGAGGTGCTTGTTGTTTATATCTCGATCAAATGACCGCACGTTCCACTCACATCTTTGGAGCATTTGACGGAAACGAACTCCTAGAAACGTGATTTACAAACTGTCATTCACCTTCTACCACACGGAAGTGTCGTAAAGGATACAATATACTTCCATTTATTATTGCACGCGTTCGGTATTCTGATTCTTCCAGACAATGAAACCATTAACGCTTGAACGGATCACAAGATTGCAAAACTCATGAAGTTGTACAATCTGAAGTATGCAGTATGCGTTCACACTAATGGCTGCTCCGTCCAGGTAGCCTAACCTATGAGCAGCATTAATAAAAACACGGAGGAAGTCAGGACGAACTTGTGTTTAGACCCTTCGAAATATATTAATCCGACCTTCCTCAGTTCTGTTGGAAACATTTTGATGAGGCTACAAATGCTGTAGGTCTGGCTGATCCGTCCTCCAATTCAGGAAGACATGTATGAAATGCATTAGTACCGTTTATGACGTTGGCATTCTACGTGTTGTGACCATAAAAGACGCTTGGCCTGCAAAGTCATTTATTGCACGAACTCTGGTACAGGTTACGTTAAGTTTGGGACCACGAGCACGTACACTCATTTACGCGGCTGACGTGCATTCACACACACTGGGTAGCAGTACGTTATCATTCACCCTGGTGGCACTTTCGCCATCGCGCGTACGCGCTATTCGCTTCTGGTCCGTGTTCTTCTTGACAGTGAGGATTGCACTGTAGTTCCTGAATGTCGTTTGCGCGTAGTTTACTACTCACATTCGAAACTACCCTTTATACAACAAACCGACATTAAGCGCTATGTCTACCTGACCTGCAGCTGGATCCCAAACGGTGGTCAACGCGTCCACAACGAATCCTATTCTTCACCGCATCACATGACATGAACCGTCGAAAACCAGTTTACTGGCGCTTGCTGTGAGGTTTGTTTACTGGGCGTGTGACTTACTGAAGATCAAAGTCATTTGGCTTATTCCTATGTCAAAAAGACGGTTGCTGCACAAACCCCTTTAAGCACAATATAAGTTGGAAAAAAACGAAGTTGACGAGCAAGTTTTTGTTAAATTCATCATCATACCATTAAATTTTTAATGTTCAAATAATGGATGCCGATTAAAATGTGACAAAAACGCAGTTACAAATGGACAATAAAAAAGCAATCAAATCAACCCTGGTTTGGGCAGTATGTTGATGTTAACTCGGAGTGAATAGAATGTACGTTGATAAGTAAGCGAATAGTAGGTCAAGAGAGTTCAACAACTTGAATAACATTTTTGTGGCAACATAACACAGAATGACTTAATCGAATGGCCAACTCTTCAACCGTCGTTATGTTTTGACGTTGTTCCGATCCTACCTGTTGTCCGGGCGCCCCGTAGACGATGAAGATGACTGACCAGGATTCACGTTTTGACCAGTGTCTGCCAGATGTTCTACACTGGCGTTTGTTATTGGTTGTCTGACTGCGCTTGTAGACCACGTTAGGTGATGCCTCCTTGTGCGTTTATCAAACCGCTGTTTCTACACTGCACAGCAACAGGGGAAAGAGTAAACAATCATATTTGTCTTTTGCGTTAGCGGACAGCGTACAAGCGTTCTCGAACTTCGTGTCAGTTTTTTTTGTCATCTCGACTACGTGGCTATACTTTGACACTATGACTAGCACTAGGTCCCTTGGGCGCTGGACAGATAACAGGACAACGGTTACTGCGAACGCTGGTGAAGACAGGATAACTACACGACCATGCAACTGTAAGGGTCACGTATTACTGAATTTGGTTAGGCCTTTTACGAAGCAATATTTTCGGGGAAATGGAGACTTCCCCGACAAAAATTCCGCAGTATATAATGATGTCTTTAATTTGCGTAAAATTTGTCGTTCCATTTTTTAATCAGAATGGTCGTCTACATTTGTGAAAAACGATTCATTCTCAATGTACTTAATCCATTTGTTTTGGTGATGCCGCTTCATTCGACAGATGCTACGTTGTCAAAGCTAATCGCTAGCGATTGTCTTTGCCATATTTTAGACACCTCCTACTTGAAGTTAACCACCGTTTCTACCAACACAATGTACTGTCACAATCCGTGACGCTTGATGTTTACCGAAGCCATCGTAGTCAAATGTGCTAGACATGGTATTTTGCTCCCTTCAACTGTTTGTTAACTTTAGGTTGTTCTGGATTCAATTCGACACAATTAACCATCCTGTTAACAGATATTGAGGTTAACTACTCATTACGAGTAAATGATGTAAAAACAAAATAAACCAGAAGTGTTGGCAAATGGATTGAGACTAACACAACGTTACGAGCACATTGTAATACTCTACGTTTCAACCACCTCGGGTGGCCTTCCTCAGGAGTGTTGCAATCGAAACCATATTAACAAAGGAACAGAGGTTACATAAGATTTGTTGTGGTTGGGTCATTCTGCGCTACATCTGAACTGATTGGTCTAATCCTTTGCCTCTTAAGCGAGGGTGAGACTAATGTAGATAAGACGCGTCTGGCTGATGTTTTCCGTCCACCCACACCACATTGCAGACAGGGGTTTCCTATCATTGCGACCAAGAAAAGCGTATTGTTTGTAAATGTTGAGAGCTTCAGCTCTAGCATGAATCAAAAGTATTGTGGTTTACTCCTATCTAACGGGGCTATTATTCTGTCACCGGTGAGCAACACATTGAATAAAACAACTCTAAATACCTCGTTTTGTATTATCTTTAGCGAAAATAAGCAAAACACACAACTTTACGGTTGCTTTAAGGATCACATAATTTAGGGGATTATTGGACTAACAGTTATCGTTAAATGTGAACAAGCACATTCGAGTATGTCAGTAAAGTGGCGCAGTCGTTGGCCACAGTATTGCCGCACCTCGGTAGTTCACTGAACTGGGTTAAAGTTGTGTACCACACAGAAAAACGGTTGCGAGATCTATCATACCTCATCTAATTGTGGTAGACCGGGTTCAGAAGAAAATTCACTTGCTACCGAGTACGTGAAGCCTAACAACATAGGAGAGTCACGTTTGGTATCATATGAGTTGATATGACTAACCAGTGAGTCAGGCGGCCGGGTATCTGAACAGATCCCGAACGGTCGTCGACAAGTTGACAGAGAATCCTACTACATACTGCACAGCTGAAAGATCAACTGCCAGAAAATTTTACCTGCAAAGAACAAACTGCCTATTCGTTATGCTTCTACTATATTATGAAGTGTTTGCCAATTGAAGGAGGAATTACAGTTGCGTCTATTTGTGGAACAAGTGCAGAACCTACCAGCTGGGAAACATTCCCACTACATACATGACACTTCTCGATTTTATGCTTGCGCATTTGTATTCATGGGTGATTCTTCATAAGAAAACTTTCTAAGCTGAAAACTGATTAGTACACGACAAGAATGCCAAAGACCTGAGGTTTATTAAGCGAACTGTATGGACGCACTCTAGTTTGCTACAGTATATGTGATCGCGTAAGAACAGAATACGCTGTTCCGCCATGCCTATCCATTATGACTTCTATACAGCCACAAGTGCTCAGCACTTCTATCCATTAGAACTTTGAACAAGACCAGAACATACCACCCGCTGTTATAAAGCATATGCTTCCCATTTTTGCACGTCTGCTTCGGATCACTCAAACCCCTAACTTTTGGTGGAGTGGCGACAAGGCCACTTTTTACATTTCCATCTTCCAGTCGACAAAACCATTTCTGTGCATGACAGAATCAATCATATCATGTTAATCTCGAATAGGACTTTCGTCGTTCACAGGTAGACTTGACATTTACGACAGTACTCCCATGTCTTTGTCTTCTATCGCTCGTACACAGAATCGTTCAATTTGACGGACAACATGAGCAAATTGCTTTCCGTGACGTCTTACATTGCAGGATGGACCACCTGTTCCAAAATACGCGTGCACCATTCCTGCTGACTCAGTACTTGATCAGGATCACAACCTATCAACGCATCACAGCGGAGCCGCGACTGCTGTTTCACTCTGGTCCTCATTATGCTCCACACGTTCTCAATGGGATTCAACATAGATGAATACCGCGCTAATCGCAGTAGCTTCCCTCCTGGATAAGCACTTTTTCCAAAGGTGCTCACCAAATAAGTATGGCTAAGGGCACCGTCACATATTACCACTATCGTCGACATAACTGCACCGGTCTTCAATTTATCTGCCAGAGCACGGCATTAATGTCTACAGCCAGTACTGGTTGTAAGCACTTCCTCGCACCGTATAGATCGTGATGAAATTTTCCATCACTGGCTCAATCAAATTTAGATTTTGGTCTCTGCTGTTGATCACAATAGCATCATGGATGCCAGTCGTAGACCGTGAGTTCCTGAGTTGTGGTGTTAGGGAAAGAAAATTTCCTGGAAAAAATCGTTCCAATGGCTCGGTACCTGGTGCAGAAATTGAAATTGTCAAAATCTGCGTCATGGACTTATATATATTTGTTTTAACCGACCGGAAGTTGAAAACGACCTTATCGTTATTGTTGTTCGAAAATCGATATGGCTGCTGCTGTTGTGGTCGATAGCGTATGGCAATGTTAACACGAGGTTGTTGGCGTTACTTTCAATTTATTTGTTCCTGCTTGTCATTTATTTGTAATTTTATTTTCAGTTGTTCATTCTTTATTTCCAGGAGATGGATTATATTGCGACTTTCAAAGCGATGTTCGAGGATCGCAAATTTTGCACTTTGTTACAGTTTCAGGAGCGTCTTCAGAAGTACATGGACCATGTGGAAGTTATTCACGGTCGTGGGACGAGCCGTGGGTCGAGAACTGCCCTGAAGTACGATAAGGTGAGGTGACATGTTCTCCTGAAAACCGTGCAAATTTATTATCGTTGTACGAAGTACAAAAGACGTAGGAGTGTATGCAGGGGTGTGCGACGTGTCTAGTGGGATAACTGTTGTTAGTTTTAACGGATCAGTTTTCGTGACACATGTTACAGATCACGATTTCATGTGGCCCGACGAGATGCGTGTCTGATTGTGAGCTCTTTCGAGTTGGAGCACAACCACCTCCTCAGTCGTCTGCTATATGAGTCCCATCCCACGAATCATGGGCTCACCGTCAGTGAATTAAACGAATGCAGGAATCTGTTCCAGTACAATACACCAACTGCTGACATTAAACAGTATGTAGCGGATGTTCACAGGATGTTTATCACAACTCCCGACGTTGGAAACATCCGCTGCAAGTTAAAACCTGCAATGTCAAGTGAGTTTGTTACGTAATATTGGTCACGGAACGTTAGAGAACCTTGATGAAGTGCTGTTGGTAATTAGTGCGATCGGTGTAGTGCGCACTATGAGGGATGAAGACAACAGATATACGCATCTCTGCTTTGCCCAGCGAATGCAGATTGTACTATTCCGGCGTTTCCCACATGCCGTGAATGTGGATGCCACTCACGGGACAAACAGGCACAAGTATGTCATTGTGTATTTAACCATACTTTGGAAGTTGGAAGTTATACCAGTTCCTCGTGGCAGACGGTATGGGACACGAACGACCCGTGATGTACGAGCACGTTCTTAGGGAAAACTATGCTTCACTACGTAAACTTTTCGAAATTTTTCGGGAACTGATGAGCGATCACATTGCGGTGAAAACATTTATTATGGATAAGATGGCTGCGCAAGTGAGGGCAGCCCATGTGGTGTTCGGCTGCGACATCCTATTGTGTTACTTTCATGGACGTGCTGCCGTTCGTAAGTATGTAAGTGGGCAAAATTATTCCGTCATATTTGTTATAAGATATACTCTTTTCTCAGTCGTTTTCTCTTCCACCGAATGGTTACGGCAGACAATGAGGAAGAGTAATTTGCACTGTCACACTGTTTACCGTGGGTTCAAACGTGATTTGTATATCATCGGCCAAACGAATAGGAAGTTTCTGAATTACTTGTGGTGTAATTGGCTATGCATCAAGCCGAAGTGGGTCATCCGTGCGCGAAGCGATGTTGTTCACTTTGGTAATCGAATAAATAATAGGCTGGAAAACGTAACCGGACGGTTGAAGAAGAGAATGCACTCAAGTGACTTCCTAGCCGTCGCCATTCAGAAAATATGGATTCATAGTGAGTGGCTGATGCGAGAGTACGAAACACAAACGACCCTTGGGTGCGATCGTCGTGAGGTTTTGGATGCCGACTGGTACGTGAAGAACACTCTTCACAGAATGACCACGTTCGCAAGCCATCTTGTCCGAAAACATCTGAAAGGATGGACTCCACGACTCCCTTTCGAAACAGTATCTGAGTGCAAGGTAAGCGGTTTTCCAGTAACCACCTTGAAGATTGCAGCTTCGTGTGCAACAAGATAGTGGCGCTTTAGTCGTGGATAGCGTTGAGGGAACATGTGACTGTACACTTAACCGTACAATGTGACTGCCATGCATACACATTCTGTCGGTGTTTCGGAAACACTTCTACCCCAACGGTGTAGTCCTTTGTAGTTTTCTTTTCCCTTTACAAAGGTGACGTCCCCATTCATGAACAGTGGCTGGCAGAGAAAAACTTGCCGACTCTACGGTTGGTAGGCCCACAGCTTCGGCCGTTTGCTGCAGCCGGTTTCAGCCATCACTACAAAGCCCTTCATCACGTACACGAAAAGCTACACGACTGCAACAACCACACGGCGGTGACTTGCTTCAACAGCATCGATGCTTTTGCCAGTAAGATAGTGGAACGTACAAAAACAAGCTTACCTTTATACGACTTCCACATGGGCTCAGCTGCAAGCGATATGCAACCAAGGTGGGTGAAAAGGCATACATTGGGGTTGCCGTGTGGACACTGCGGTGATCCCGTACAGATGGACAGTTATTGGTGTGATGCCATTTGGCTGATTTTTTACACCAAATGTATGCAAATGGCAGACAATCGAGTGTCCATTCTGTGGCAAACGGCTTCGATCTCAGTCGCCTGATGAGCGCACGTTTCGATTCCTTATTTTTGTCAGTTTCCTCTACTTCAGCCGTTGTTCGCACTTCCCCGGTCGCATACCAAGCACAACGGATGTCGACTTAGACCGGTCCGCTGGCAGTGTATCGCTTGCACGCGGACCGAAGAAAGCGCGAATCAACATCACCTGGAACGAGTATCCTGTTGATATAATTGAGGAAAGTAAGTTCCTTCATATATGTGTACACAGATTTCTTGCAGATGTCGGATGTGATGAACGACAATATGATGAAGACTTTATCTGATACACGGTTTTAGGCATCCGCGAGGACACCAATAACACATGAAAACCGAAGGCTGCAATCTGTGGGGGAAAAAGCGGAAGTAGTGTAAACATTTATCCAAAGTTATCAAATACTTAATTCAAGATTCTCTCCCACGTTTGTGTCCCCAGTGACTTCACTCATCCACCTGTGTGCTTGACAAAACTCGTAAGGTAGAACAAACAAATGGAGCAGTTATAAGTATCTAAGCACGAAGTACAGTTTGGCATAGCAGGTAAGGTAGGGCAAATGGACGGAGCAGTTATAAGTGTCTAAGCATGGAGTACAATTTATCATAGTTGAAGTCAGCTGGACGCAGCAACTTTTATGGTGAGTGCATGCGGCATAATTAGGCATTGGTCACCGCGTAAGACAGGCATCTCCAAATATGGAATATTTTCTAACGGAATAATGTCGCTTACACGGTTCACATTTTTGCCGATCGTCGTCTGCCCACCGCGTGACCCGAATCTATTTCAGAATAACGCAGAACAGTTGAAGGTAGTTACCTTCCGACGGACTCCATAGCATCATATTCCGATCCCTGTGTGCCATCTCAAGGGCTCCATGGTTGTCAGATTACGGGTCACCTATGTGGCCTGATGCTGATGACATATCGGTGCCGGGCGAGTATACTACCTCAGGAAGGTACGTTGCTCAGCGTGTGTTGCATTTCATGTTTATAATACGGAGTTGCAGGCACGTTGCCTACATGTGTAGTATGCGTTCACACCAGTAGCTGCTCCGTCCAGTTGACTCAAGCTACGATCAACGTTGATAAGAATAACGCGGCAGAAATCAGAATAAACCTGTACTTAGACCATTGGGAATAAGTTATAATGATCCCCTCCAGTTCTGGCAAAAAATGAGATAACATAATGGCAGCCGTCAGTGATCTCTGAGGCCGGCGAGAACGTAGACCAGCAGTCATCGGAATCATAAGCGTACATGATACGAAGATAGAAGTGTTGTAGCTGAAGTGATAGAAGTGGGAATCATTGTTTTCGTCGGGGAAGTAACGAGCATCAAAGTTGGTCATTTTCTTCCAGTAAATGCGCACAGAACCACGTACACATGGCGAGCTACATCCAAGCATAGTCAATAAGCAATAAGCAAAACAATACACACGTTGTTTATGATGGAGTGGAGCGTGTTACCCATGTTTACACCATATCGTAGGTAGGAACAACCACGTGATAACGTAGACAGTCTTCCACCAAAAATCCTATCAGGAAAACAGCTCGAACATAAAATTCAGGTGAATAATTAACACACCACCATGGAGGAATATCTTTAATTAGGAATTACTGTGATATTTTGTGTACAATGTAATGCAAACGCAACGCTGTCGGAAATTAGAAATTCAACTATATCTCCAAAGCCACACGAAGATGAGCATTTCTGCATATTGGGATTACGTATTCCACCATATAGCAAATAAAGCACAACTTGTCCAGTGTTTGTGTATTGTCCAACGTTAAAATAGCTTTATAGGCGTTCCTCACGTTTGCAGTTTTATAAAGGGCGTAGTACTCACGTTTCAACATCAGTTCGATTGTCGAAATTATAATCAAGCTTTCCTGCTTAATTTCGTCTAAATCGCAACAAAAGCATGCGGTTACACGTCCATGAAGTCGATTTTCATTATATTCTACCTTCTATTTTCCGAAATTACGTGGAATGCAACTATACTTCATTTTTTCATTTATCCCTATGCCACTGAACTGCCGCACATTCCTTGCTTCGTCTTCGGAAGATTCAAACAAAAGTAATCCCCAGGCAACAGAATTCTAGGAACTGAAACATTTCACCAAAGTTCAACAATTTCAGTAGCTAGAGCATAATTTTTAACTAAAGGATACCAGAGATATTTGCGGTCTATTGATAACACACAGCCAAATGTATGCTTTCTTTTTCTTCAACGAAAGTCCCATCGATCCAGTACAAATAAGTTAAAGCTCGTCCCACCAATCCAGAAGAGTCTTGGAGCTCGCTTAGCATCCCAACAACCGATAAACGAAATTTTGTCATACCACCCGGTTAACTTTGGTTTTTATGCAGACGGAAATTTGGCACAGCTTCATCACATTGGTGAACCGTCCAGTCAAATAACGACTAATAGTAGTTGTCAGCACTTCTTTCGTAAACTCTGCTTTCGCACGCATTTCGAAAATGCGAGAGTTACTGTCGGGTTAGTGGAGATCCACTCCAGTGTCATGTGGGCTTTTGATTCATCTAAAATTTTACTTCTATATCATCAGCTGGCTTACACTTCGTAAGTGATACATTCGACGTGGAGCCACTTATGCACTGTCTTGCAATTTACTCCATTTAAGCAAACCACCATGCGCCAATCATCGCCTCCTTCGAAAGTTTCTACAATGCGTGTGGGCGTATCGGAACTGATGCAACTGTGCATGTGTCTGTCACCCGTGGCTGATTTTGGAATGTTAAAACATGTCTACGAGGCCGCCTGACTTCACCCGTGTTGTTGTTCACAGGATGAGTGAAGCCGTTCATTGGTTAGGGCTTATACCCCTCGTACGTTGGAATCTATACCCTGATTAGACCAGGTGATGACCTTGACAATTCAAATGTCCTCTCGGACATCGCTCTATTGCGGCAGCCAATGTCTCCAGTCGGAATCAAAGGGACCACAAGGCGCTTCCATAAGATTAGAATACAGTGGAGAAATACTACTTCGCTAAAACGAGAGGTATTTGCACATGAGATACATTCTTATGTCTAAAAGAGAAACCGGTAAGAAGAAAGGCATAGAACACTTCGAGACTGAGCTAGCTGGTCTGTTATCCATATCGGCGTAGTCCCATATATTACAATGGACCGGTACCCCGTGGATAGCATGAAGCATTGTATACACTGCGGGATCGGCAATAAACATTATTGCCACGATCGGATAAAGATGCTGGAATAGTGTTGTTTGACAAATCGGACTGTGTAAGCAAGATGCAAGTGATTGTAACAGAAATTATTAAGTTTAACGAAACGACAAAAAGAAAGGATAAAACGATGGTGATAGAGACGTAGATAACTAAAAATCTGAAATGGTTGGAGAACCAAAGTATCATAACAACCCTTCAACTTGAACCTATGAGACAAGCAGCTACCATTATTTTCCGCCTCCATGGGGCGCCAAGGATCCATAAGCCCTACTGCCTCCCGTCCCCATTTTAGACATCGAGAGTTCAGCGTGTGGCGCATTTGCCCGATGTATTCTGGAGATCCTGGAGCCGGTTTGGCTGGAATTTTGTGTTTACAACCTCCGAGATACACTTGGTTTCATGAACACAGTCCATGATAAAATAACGTGCTTTCTGGGCGTAACTTCACTGTGTACTAATGTGCCACTGGTGGAAAAAATAAATAGCATACGCCACCATTAAAAA
>JTDE01009078.1:0-14058 GCA_014338405.1 Paragonimus skrjabini miyazakii | reverse complement strand
GGGGGTGTTGTGGACTGGAATGCTGACTCATAAACGCGAGCGCGCGCGGAGCATGTGAACTAGCGAGCTGGACAATAAAGATTGTGCTTTATTGGACGCCTTTTCGGTACACTAAGCACAGAGCGCACGTTCATAAGCAGCTATCCCCGATGTTTTCCAAAACTAGTGGCGTTCGACAGGGTTTTCCGATCTCCCATTCGCTTTTAAACTTTGTAGTAAACGCTACTGAGGAAGGAACACTTAGAGGTTGCAAGTATCTCGGAGATGTGCCTCAGCCAAAGAGAAAGTTGACTGATGTTGAGCGTGCGGAGTACAACGTTTTACATAGTTCTGCAGACAGCATACACACTGTGTGGCATCAGATGACTAATATGGCTGGTCTGTATGATATTCAGTTCATGCCTCCACAGTGCAGTGGTGTCACCAAACTGGGTTAGCGCTGACCATGTGTTCGTTATTGCTCATAGGACGATGGAGACTGTCAATTTATTCACCTACCTGGACGATACCATCTCGCCAACGAAGTATCCACGAGTATAGTGAAGTCACGTGATTAATTCACCAACCCGCATCACTTGTGGCATCACAAAGACGTCTATTTATCGACTATAAACAGAGTCTACAATGCGCGTGTGAGCACAGTTTTGTTCGATGGATCAGAGACCTAACCAATTCGTGCGTAAGTTGCATACAGACTTTCGGAATTTGGTCACTGTTATCTCTGTCAGTTGGGTTGTATCAAATGTGCTGACTTTGTGAGCTACGTGACAGTCCGTCGACACGCATTTGAAAAGTATGCAGGTTCTCGACCGGTAACTGAGACAGTTAAAATGCAATCTTCACTGATTGGGTCATGTACTCCGTATGTTGACGGAGCGTCTGACGCACTGAGCATTGTTCAGTGCAGCTGCTGATGGGTGGAAGTAACCGCAAGACGGTCGAATGATGATGTGGAAACGAGTTATGAAAACTGATCGTCCCACTGGGCAGAGTTAGTCAGTGCCGCCTAACTGGTTGGGAATTTCGTGAACATCCACACAACCGGTTGGAAATTTCCTGTGAAATGGCATTGTGTTTTAGTCAGAGTATCAGCAAATTTGCTGTTTTGTGAAACAATCGTTTTTGTTTGCTTGGTTTCTATATACTTGCTATACATTTGCCCCTATTTATTTCCGTTCAAATTTGCGAACTAATGTCAAGACCACCGGAGGCCCGAGTCATTGTACACACGAGTACGGCTCAGTACTGAGAATGATTGATTGACTGATTGACGATAACACAGCACAAATACTACGATACGTTACAGAGAGATGAGAAACCTCACCCGCACTTAGTTAGCATAACTTGGCCTTGGAAACTGACAACGGGTAACAGCCGTTTACAACAGAGAATTGACGATTGTTGCAGGACAGAAGTTTGTATTCAATTTTCTGCTCAACTAATCAAACAAGAGAAGACAGAACTCGGTGAAACCTGTTGCCCTGAGAAGAAACTGCAAGCAGTTTGAACAGACCGTAACTTTTCACATTCAAGATATCATAATAAAACTCTTATCCGTTCCGATATCACTTTTTCATGACTCAATGTCAGTTAATGGTTGCTCAAAAGGTTTTCCGGCTTGTTTCTTTATCCCAAACGTTGTCCAAACCAGACGGATTTCAGTCGTACAATCGGTCTGAAAGTAGAAAAGAAAATGCGATACTGGAGTTCCAACTCTAGGCAATGGCATACATCAACAGGCCTTCTAATGGAGCCAGGTGAGCAAACGTCAACGTATCATTGTAAGCGAAACGTACTGGGCTGATGGAGAGGGATATGTGACCTACATAGCGCATACACTCCCATATGGAGGACGTAGTTATGCCTCAAGAGTGTTCAGTCTATGTTCGTTTGTTCGGCTTTATGACTGATCCTGTCGGTGTAAACCAGTGCGTAACGTTGGGACCCCGGTAATATATTTATGTTTCCATACTTTGGTCTATCGTACCGGTACAACTCACCTGGTCTGGACTATCTTGGAGATAGTATAGAGAAACTCTTGCAAAACTTTAAGGTGGCATTGGATTAAGGAAGTAATAAGGGGTCACAAAAAATGTTTGTTTTGACAACATAAAGTAAAAAAGTAATACTCCGTCAAATTTAAAAACGGCGAATAACAGACAAGCTGAGATCACGAGTGGTTTTAGTATCTGAAGAAAAATACGCGTTGCGTTGAAGTGAACATAGGTAGTGGCAGGCAACCACAGCCATCAGATATATCGAAGAAGAAATAAGTATACACATAAACACAAAATACTGGCAAAACAAAAAACAGTATGCAGAAAATCAATATACTTGATATTCGATCAACGACTGCGTACCATGGAAAAGTTCAACACGAACTACATAACAGCTCTGGGACACGTCCAAACAAGCTGCATAACACTGATGCTAAAGTGGAGTGTTGTTGGGTAAGAGTGAGCCAGGTGCTGTAACGTGAGAGCTGGAAAACGTTCCAATAAAAACTTTCCCGACCGGACTTGCATACTCAAATAATATGAGATTTTCCAAACTGAAATGACTGGCTGTTTTTATCCTGCGACTTCGATTTGAGATCCCCATCATCATAAACTTTGATCACGTCTAATTCCTCAGTTTCGTATTTCTCGTCGTTATTACAAAGAAGTTCTTCTAATGCTCTATAAGAGGGAAAATATCGCAGATTAGTCGTCTCGATCAAACTGGTATTATAGCCATTATGTGGAGAATGATTAATATTCCAGAGTACGAGCCTAGATAAAAGGTATGTGTTTAGCAGCACTAGGGTAGAATTTTCGATTCACGAATGACAGCAGGGACGTGGAGGACAGATGAGGTCAGAAGTGAAGTCATCGTTCAAAGAGTATGCTAATGTCAGGCATATATCTTTCCTCAACATCGGACTCAAACAGAGATGCTACGCTTGCTCAATGCAACTCTGAACATACTCGAAAAACACCAGTTTAACGTCCAGTTTGAACGACTATAACTGTGAACAGCAAATTTTGAGCAAATAAGCAGATACCTCCAGTGGTATGATAATTACGAGAAAAGCACGCAGATCGAAAATTGAGCGATTCCGAAATAAGTCTGTCTGGATTTACAACAGTTCGTTCAAACCATCTCGTACGGTCACGTTAGCGCTTCATCCTACTGAAACACAACATTCTTCTGCTGACTCTTCACCGCCTGAAATCCACACGCAGACTGTCAGATTCGGAAGACTATTCAAAGTGCGTAGTAACGATTTGGACAAATGACGTTGTGTCCCCGAGGCTAAATATTGAGCTAATCCGTGTGATCCGGTAGTGCACAACGCTTTGTCGATGCATTGTGGCCAAATGAAAAAGGTGAGAGCGGGCTCATTTGACCTCTGGGATTAGACACTCAGCTTGTGTGGTGTAAGCATGCGAGATTCCAATACAGATAGGGTATATGAATGAACAGAAGTGTTGATACACAGAATACGATTGCAAATACCAAATATACTAATGAGTAAATTAAATGTATATGGACAAAACAATCGAGAAGAGAGAGCAGTAGGGAACAAAGTAAACCAAGTGGCCAAAGTATCGAACCAACAAAAACTAGAAGAATCACGAGTGAACGCAACAAAAGAACCCAGAAAGAAGTGACATACAGAAAAGTGTTCATGGTTACGAGCAATCCAAGAGAGACTAAAAAGTTTGATTTCATTTGTTAGTTATAACCAAAAGACTACCCTGTAACAAGAAATAATGGTAAACATGGAAAATTTATGATAGCATTTCAATGATCCCTATTCTTTGATAAGAGACGATTAGGCATAATTGACTACAGGCAAGGTTGGCTTCCGAAAATCTGTGAATATCTCAAATAGTCACACCAATTTATACACAAACGGTCAAACAAAAAGCTGAATGAGGGAGTTTGGTGCTGTTACACTATGTCAGTAACGCCGACAATTAGTTGTACGGTGAACAATCAAGCCTGATTTTCTCCGGCTATGTTCCTCTGTAGATGTGAGCAACTTAAAACATGTAGCCGATGTGTTGCCCAGTGGAGAGAAAAACAACAAACGAACTATAGGATAAAAGTTACGGACGGGTCGTTTACATAAATTAGATTATCGAATGACCTTCAAAAGAAGATGCGGTTAACCACTTTAAAGTCAAAGACATCAAGCTACAGACGTCACTAGTGGCATACTGTGAGCGAAACGGAACCTCAGCACACAGATATTCAGTGAAAAAATTGATAGGATTACAGTGAAGAACAAAGTAAGGTGTTTAGTGATCGAACGTTGCTAGAAGTGCATTAACGATTTTCTGATTCTTTCCGTTCATCAAGTATACGTACCCCGTAGACTCTGACCACGCGAACGGCATGTACGGGCATTTGTAGTTAATAACACATTCGTGAGCCAGGTGTGTCGTTTGCTTCAGGGTCAATAAAGTCCGTAAATCCGATAAGTGATCTAAGGATTCCATAGGGTCTGAGACAAAAGGTACAATCAACTAACGAACGAGCTGTTGGTTACAAAGCCGCACATAAGTTTATAATAAATGTTGTTTGTTTAGGGGATACATAGTTTGGTTGCCGCTTCGTCCCATACACTGTAACCGGTCACACAAGTGTAGTGAGTGTAGTATGAATTCTGTGCACTAATTTGTTCCCTGTTTCATCTGATAATCATGTAGAGATTACCAAACATAAAACTACACATTCGCCACAGTTGACATATCACCCAATGAGGAGTAGGTCAACACGAAGATAATAAGCCAGTAAAATACAACTACACATCGTGGTTGACAGCTGAAACTTTGGAACAGATTTCTCACGGGTACCGCTATTTTGCTCCATAAGGTACTTGTTTTGAAAATAAACCATGCACAACACCACTTGTCTTGAACTGTTCTCGATCGACTGCTACCCGAACATTTTCACAGTAAACGATTAGATCTACAGAATAGGAACAAAACCTGTTGATTGTCTGTACTCTAGAACGCATAAGAAAACAGGTATTTAGTTACTGACCATAAAATTCAATCTGGCAAACAAAAGTATCTTTCATTGTAAGACAAAAGGATATGTAGTTCACCTAACCTGAGCCGTTCGTACTCATCACATGTATGTGTAACCTAGTGCATTATATTAGGCTTGGGAGCCACAACGATGGAAGAACCTATACTAGTTTTTGGATTGGGTGAGTGTTCAGGATCGAAATCTGGGACTGCTGGTCAACACATGAGCAAATAGACCGGTAGATAGATAAACAGCTGGCGATTGTACATATTTCTCTCCAGCAGCACGCTATCCTTCGCTGTTTCAATGACGCGCAGATAGGGAAGAAGCAAAAGTAACTTACGAAGCCGCAAGGTTTTGTCATAGTACACTTGTTCTTCATCCCTGCTTAATATAGGCTACCAGTGCCTGAAGCCCGTGAAGTCAGCAGATGATGACTGAGTGACTTACGCTGGAACAGTCAAGAGGTAAACGTGCGTAGGATGATGAATTTGTGCGATGCCCTATGGTTTACGTTGTATTGTGGTGGATTGTCAGGCCAGAGGGGCGAGTTTTCAAACATTCGCAGAATGCATTAACGCGGAAGGAAGGAACGTCCACAAACCCTCAACGATCGGATAGCGGACAATAGGGGCAATCGGATGAGTCATCGCTCGATCGGATCCGACTAACGGGCGAGACATGGCACGCAAAATAGAACTGACGACCAGATCGAGGGCGCGATTATTCCAACACTCGGAGGAATATCTCGAAATAGTCGTCAAAGCCCACAGTGGATAGATTGTGGATAACACGTGCGACCGGAAGAGCCATCGCTCAACTAAATCGGACCAACGGACGAAGATTGGCAGGCGGAAAACCCCCGGAGAGAAGGCGCCGATCACCCACATAAACCACGCAGAAGTGTATACGACGCGTGAGCGAAAACCCGGGGGTGTTGTGGACTGGAATGCTAACTCATAAACGCGAAAGCGCGAGCGCGTAGCATGTGAACTAGCGTGTTGGACAATCAAGATTGTCCTTTACTGGACGCCTTTTCGCTACACTACGACTGCGTTTGTTATATTAAACAAAATCCCATTCTGTATTGCATTACAATAACCTTCATGCTATAACAGCGTTTTTTTTAATGATATTGTAATGTGCACTGTGAATCTAAAATTATTTAGCCATGCTGGAGTTTCACTGAATAAAGTCAGGACAAGATCTTAACGTCGAAAACGTCACAGTTTTCAGCTGTTTCTTTTTAACTGTTAGATAGCCCTAGTTCATTAAATACATTTAAAAAACTTGCTACTAATATGAGCAGAAGCGCTAGTCTTCTGGTGCTTAATTCATGATTCTGACAGCCATTTCGCAAGTTTGCAGAATTCTTATTGCATAGCTATAACATAACTGGATATTTGTAACTCTGTTACAGTTTTAAAGGTCCCCAGTCGGAGTCAATCGACTGGCGCTAGGTTTGTGCTGAGATCGAACGTGTTCCAAACGCCAAATTTAGAGAAAGTGTTGTAAACCCTCCAACACGATACACTGGTTTGTCCTCGATTTCGTAGTGCGCTTGGCAGAATCCGGGTTCTCTTGTCGGTAATAATTAACACAGACATCTCGGTCCCGAAAAGTACTGCGACTGGCCCATGATTTGCTCCCAAGACAAGCCAAAAGAAGCGTACAAAAACACAGGTTTGTTCCGCCCCAAAACATGTTTGACAAACGCGACAAATACAAAGTACTTATATGGTGCGTAGTGGCCATAAAATATTCCCGAATCATGAAAAAGAAGGACATTTAACGGAAAAATAATTAAGGTCACTAATGGGCACAGCGGAATCAAAAGATCGGACGGGTAATAAGCTAGCCAAGGTCACCTCTCGACCGCTCTGCACAGTTCCGCTAGTTACGACTGAATCAATCGTTTTTTCCCTAGGACAGAAAAAAATGAACGCCTTAATGGAACTATCCAAACTGTCACGTTCTATTGCCTGTCACGTACTCAGAATGAGAGATTACGCTGATAATCAGTTGGCGTTATTCATGATCTACATAGAAAATATACTATTGTTCATTAAGCTAGCACTATCTAGGATAGTTAAGCTCAGTTTTTAACCACAGATCCATAAAGTGTACGCTGTCACGTGACACGCAAGGTTATGGGTGACTTGGACATTGTCAGATTGGTCAAACTTAAACAGGAACATTCGCAGTAACCAGATCTGAACATATTAGCACATCGTTGATACACGAACATCTTTGCTACTGAGCTACAGTGAGCTTCACTGCTTATGCAACGGTTAAGATGTAGCCAAATCTAGCCAACAACATCACTGTGAGTCGGAGAGCAAAAATTGCAATTGTGAGGTAGGTCTTGATTAGTAACTATCTTACTGTGTAACACAATTTGTTGTAGGTGAAAATGACAGAGGTAATTTTGTAAATTTTGTAATCTGCCTACACCTGACACTTTTCATCGAAGTGAAACTAAAAAAAATACGTCAAGATAATGTCCCAACAAAAAGAAATAACCTAATGTTCATATATACGCTTCACAATGGCCACTCACGGACCAACAACACTATACAATGACAGGTTTCGTCCTCGTTTGAGCTCAATAAATACAGATATATAGAGAGTTGAAACGGAAATTTGCGTGTTATAAGCCGAGTCTGTTATCCGGCAGACCAGGGTGTCTTAAGTGCCGCGTGGAAATATGAGAAGTAAATGATTAAGACACGAGACTGAAGCAGATATGGATATTTCAATTGTTTAAATGATTTGGGGCAAAACGTCACGTTAAAAATGGAAATGGAGAAACCAATATGCGACTTTTGGCTTTATTTTAAAAAATGAATGAGAGAGAACTGAAGGCCCCATTGCACGACTGGCAGGTTGGTAACGGGTAACGGAAAAACGAACCTACCAGAACTGAGTGAACAGTTAGAAACTAAGCACAGTTATCATTTTGGAACCACGTTTGACGCTTACAGGAGAAAGAAAAAGTCACGATCAGAAGAGAAGCCTTTCAGCACATCAGGTAGTAGCATTTGAAAGACTTTTGCTAAAAACCTCCCATAAATGGCCCTCAAAGGTGAGGATCCGCACTCGATGTGATAAATTCTAGAGAAGCCCAGTGTATCGAAGGTGATTAAACTCGTACTACAAGCTAACATGAAGTAACTGAAGCAGGTACCTGTGTGTAAGGAGTCTGCCTGACAAAGAATCAAACAGTCGTCAGTGAAATCAAATCTTGCAAAAATAAGCATCCAGCTTGACTAATCGACCGACCTTTCAAACGAAGTCCATTCTTTTATATTTGCATGCCACGTCTAGAAAATAGATTTCAAGTAACAATTTTCATTGTGCGATGCTCAGGCAATGACGAACGAGGCAGATGATGTATTCAAGATGATCCAACTGTTTTTAATCTGTGTGAGCAAGCGTGAGAGTTGAATGGGCTAGTTGTACGAATGGAGGGGACCTATGACATAATGACATTGCTTTGGTCCAGGAATAAGTTGCATACATTACAGTTTTCGCGAGCGAATAGTAATTTATCCTCACATAACGAGTAGTGCAAGTAACGTTTTGATTCTATGATAAAACCGCTTATCTACGAGGAAGGGGATTCCCTACACTAACAACCATGAAATCAAAGTTTACAAATCCACAAAATATGTTGCATGATAGTTAGGTAATATTGCCAGTACATCTACCTCAATTGCCGGCTTTCTTTGTAGAAACTGTAACAAAAATATCATTAGCAGCAGATACCTCACGTGTTTGTGAATTAGATAAATATGATAAAAATCTTAGGAGTAACTCTACACTATTCTTTCCCTAAATTTGTAAACTTGATTTCGATAGTCTAGCAGATGCACATTTAACATACACGTGGTTTATAGTTGTCAAAAGGTTAAGAATGATACAAAACTCCTGACCGTTTAAGCATGGTCTGTACCAAGTTGTTACAGTCAACTGATGAGTGAGTTAGAGTAGCACTGAACAGACAACAATCACAGACAAACATCACAATTATCGATAGTAATAACTACCGGACTGATGATGTTGCGTAACTGGTATAACGACGGCAAACTGTTTTTTGGTTACATTAGGTACACAAACTTACAGCAGGCAAACATTTTGAGCGAGAACTAGCTAGTAATTCAGACAACTCGAACTGACAATATATGCATCATGAATTATCAAAATCAGACTCGCGAATTTAGCATAGAACACAATATCCAAAACCAACCTCAGGAGGTATCATCAGTCCATTAGGCAATAAAAGTCCAGCTGTGCATTGGAACCTATTAGTAACCAGAAAGCCTGTTGTAAGTCGGAAGTAAGGGGCATTTGAAAAAGACAACGAACTTTGATTCAACTGAGAATTGAACATGATTTTGCCGCAAAATAATGTAACAAGAAGGCCAAAAAAGAAAATACACATAAAACCCACCTAACGTTAAGATGTATACATATATACATACACTGAATAAACACATTAGATAAAGACTGATTAGTACCATCATCAAATTCATAACGGACAGTAATACACCCAGTGGCTCACAACACTTATCTACCACTCAACAAGAGAAGAGCACGGTCCGACTAGGAAAAAGGGAGAGGATGGGGTCAACTACTGGAAAACACCTAAATATATGCTACAACATGCAACATCGAGACGTTCATGCCTCGTAACCAAAGAACCGAGTCATAAATGAAAGTAATTCATCATCAGCAACATAATTCCAATGATGCTTTCACCGTAACGTTGTACCTGCTTCACAAACAACTCGGTTAAACAAAGACAACATTAACGCAGTTCAGTTGATTAACTACCACCTCACTTAAGGCCTTCAACGAAAGACCCCGTGAACAGCAAGTTCTCAAGCCCGGGAGACCGACCTGACCAAGAGTGACTACCCATTCAGTGACTTCAGTTCTTCACGCCAAATCATTATTTTCTCAACCCGCACCTGACACCAATCAGCGAGGACATCAGGAAACGCTCCTCGATGTAGCAGCCAGTTAAATGACATTCTTACTACATGGCCCAAGTATATTAGCCAGTGGGCACCTATAGATTCAGTGGACGAACTCGTTTGATACACATAACTAGATATCCGCGTCTTAACCTCATTGCTGTTCACCCGTCCGTATCGCCCGATAGAACCAATCGAACAGAAACATCGATAGTCAAACAAATGAAGACGGTTGAAGCTTCCCGCTCTCAGTGGTCAAATATCACAGCCGTAAAATAATACGAGTCTCATAATCGTCTTACATATGCAACCCATCTACGAAGAGAAGCCTCTCTGTTGCTCGAGATGATCTAGATTAGTCAACCTTAAAATTAACTTAAAGATGCGAGCTTCTATTTCATCTCCTATATCACCCCCGATGATGGTGAAAACTTCCCAAGTAGAAAAACTGAACAGCGACTCCAATAGCTGCACCAGATCTGCACGGAAAACACATATACCGGGCTTGGGACAGGACTAAATGACATCGTTGAAACGCAGATGACCGGACACGAAGTGCAACCGAACAAAAATGAGGTTGGAAAACCGAGTAAATCTTCAAGCAATGTAGCCAACATGTCTGGTAAAATGAAGATTGGAGGGCTACGAAGGGATAACGAAAGTACAAATCGCAGTATGATTGTTACAGCCGTACGTAGTATTTCTGCAACGCCAGAATCACCAGTGCAGTCCTGACAATCCTACAAATTACGTTATAGCAACCATCGACCCGACCTGGAGACAATGTAACTTTAAAACTATTTGCAAAACTCCGCGAATGATGGCTGATTTGCCCACTGTTGGGTTGCACAGCTAAAAAACATTAGTTGTAAGCGTTCTGGAAATCCCGGCGTGATTCGCAGTCTCCCATCAAACCAACTTACTTCATAAGGCTCGTCCTCTGCTGATGAGACGCCTCCTGGAGGGTTTTGACAACAAAAACGTTTCTGAGATAAAAAAAATAATGCGGAATGCAGAATTCAGGTACAACATGATTTTGTCCAGGTGCACATCAACAGGAACCCCGAAGCAAGAAAATTTCAACCATACTCCCTCATAATCTTTCTCCACTGAACTAGATTCACTTTAACGGTCCGTAAGCCTTCGACCTTGATGGCGTTCCTAATTTTGTTCCCCGATTTTAATTAACTGTTCTTGCTTCCCTTGCCTTTCAAGACCCTTCAGTAGCTCACCAGTAACGGCACTACCCGTTAATCATATTGCTGCGCATTCGAGCCTAACTTACTAAGAACGTTCCAGTCTTGGTTAGGACAACCTGACACTATCCGGTTTAGATGGGATTCAGTAGGTCGTGTGACAACAAACGTCTTGGAATGTAAAAGCTAGAAACTCAACATAGGTTAACATCTCATAAGACAAAATGGTGTTCTTTTCCTAAGTACTCGGTAGCTGATCACGAAGCTGTCTATAATCTCAGTTTGCCAATAATTCATATGATCAGGAAGGATGGGTCGAAATCTACCATCCAATCTGAAGTACAATATGTTTAGAAACGTTCCCAATGTTCCTACCGTGATTTCACTGAGGTTGTGTTCGCCGTCTGTTGGATCCTGTGAAGTTTGTTTGGTACGTTTGATGTTCTATGTTCGTCTTGATGTCGGAGTCATTGAAGTATGTCTGGTTTAACAGTACAAGGCCAGTCCTAAACTTGCCTTTATTTTACATTTGATTAACTTTGTACCATAGCTGCACGCACAGAACGTACCTCTGTTTTCTTTCTATTCCGAACTAACGTTGGGTGCTTACAAAACTTCCTTGTTTGTCACTGTTTGGCACGCTTTAGTCTTCATCTACACTTGACTGTTTAACGCGATCATTTTCCGTTGTACCATTAACTTGATTGTCTGAATTAGCGTTAATGGAATTAACGATTACTTGTTACTAGGTAGGTTATATTAAATCGCTAGGAGCAAATTAACACCGCCCCTACCAGGACTCCTAAAAGTTGTAACAATTTGCACAATGCTGCTCGGAATTGAAATGGTTCTCCTACTAATCTCCAATGGCCGGGAAAACACATTCACGTTCTTTATCAGGATCGATGGAGAACGCTTCCGATGCCTCAACCGGGACTCCTCCAGGCTGTAAACGTTTACATAGCTTGTCTAATGATTGCCCCTCCGAAATTCTGCAAAACTCTACAAAGGCAATAATGTACCTTACGAAGCTAAATAACCGAAGACAGTTTGGCGCGCCTTACTGAGGCATATCAATTTGGGATCCGACCCATGGTGTCCAGCTGTCATTGACTGTGACGGAAATCCAGGAAACAGTCAGTGCCAGAAGTGACTGCGTTCTGAACTTATGTAGCAAACAAGAGAATGTGGTGTCACTGCCAAAATCTAGATCGCATATGCACCAAGCAATCATATCAAACCATTCAGTTAACGCGATTGACATTTTTAGGCGTCCCTTTGACATGACACATACGACATGTTTGAAAATCAATTCATTACTCTCGTCACCTTTTTGATACCTATTATTTGATACCCCCAAAGCAAATCGACGTTTTTAACCATCTGACCTACATTTTCAACGATAAGGTGACCAAGAATAAACTTGTGCTTATTCGTTGCACGCTCGACACGATTGGTGGGCCCAACTGTGTCGTCATCAACAGTGTCGGTTTCACAACCCCACTCTCTCACACGCAAACAGGCACTAACACGGTTGATGGCATCCTTCCCCGGATTAGCCTGTCACGGTGACCGAAGACAAAAGTAGCCTACGCATAACCATTATCACAACTGGTTTGTGCAACACTAATTTTGGTTTCATTCACACACACACACGCCGTACTCACTGTCTGGTCGGCCAATGCTGGTAGGCTACTGTGAAACTGCGACCCTTACCTCCAGGAAACAAACAATGGAGAAAATTCAACAATAGATTCCAACCTGGGAAGAAGGACGGTGAAAATATAAGGCAGTGGGTGGTTAACTGCAGGATTACATATTACTGCATTCCGGAGATGAGCTACGACGTGTTAAAAACGTCCGGACATTTCAGAAGTTACATACCGATCGTCTCGATGGCTGCTGCCGTGATCTACTCCTCAGGATGATGTCACATACTGTCGGAGTAGTAGCTACAGGAGCGTCGGTCAGACGAACGGCAGCCGCACCTTGGAAAGTAGTCCGTGTCTTTCAGTTCTCCAGTCATTTAACATTCAAGTTTCGCAGTTGTCCAGATGATCTACAATAAATGGATTTGCAAACAGGAATAAACAATTTGGTCCTGGCCAGCTTATGCTCTGTGCTACATTTAGCGCAGCGCATCATTTGCGTGATACACACTTGACGAATGTAGCGCTGTCGAGCAATCAAGTACTCAAGCAAATGATAATGTTCGCCTCGTGTGTGAATCCACGTCGTGATATCGCCCGTATCTAGCCGGAATCGGGCTGGTAGTCGCCGTTCTCAATGGCTGCACCAATGCCGTGGGATGCGAGGATATCCGGCCATGCTGCTGAGTTACCCGCAACAAGCAGGATGAAGTCACCCAGAGCAAAAAGTCGGTCACTCGCCATCAAAATCACCATCACTATCGTCAACCTTGAGCCTGACCATAAGGTACTGTGGCTCAGGCCACCGCCCACCTCAATTGCGACGTGGAATATTCTAGAAGAATAAACGTTACCGAGTTGGTTTAATAATAATAATAACATCAGAAAACAACAGTGTAGCGAACAAGCTCGTTTTCGGTTATTCATCATCAGGCTAATTACATAACAATTTATATCCTACCCAAACCTTGTTTCCGTGTGTGTCGATGACGTGTCTGACCTCACCCAAACTAACTACTTGTGTAGTGGAGTTGAGCGATCGTAACATACTACTCCTACAACTGCTATTCAGTAGTAGGATCGGAGCATATATTTTGACATGCTACAAGCCGCAGGAAAAGTGCAGAAAGGAAAATAAGAGTGCAGTATCACCTATGGGAGTCCCTGCTACTTAATGAAACTGAGCATTGACGTCTGCGGCAGCCGAGACGG
>JTDE01009077.1:8897-24921 GCA_014338405.1 Paragonimus skrjabini miyazakii | reverse complement strand
TTCCCGAACACGATAGCTCGGGAACTCACGTTCTACGACTAGCATTCATGCAATCGAAGACAAAAGTTGCGTCAACAACACGGCAGCACGATGCGTTACAACAATCGAAAACAAAAATGGCGCCAACAACACGGTAGCACAATAACGAGAAAGGTGGTTTGTAATTATTGGTCAGTTAAAACAAACAGATATGAGGCCATGTCGCAGATTTCAACGATTTCAATTTCTGCATCAGCTACCAAGCCATTAAAACGATTTTTTCCAGGAAAGTAATTTTCCCGAACGCGGTAGCTTGGGAACTCACGTTCTACGACTAGCATTCATGGCTTAACTCAGTCGATAATTTCGCACTAACAGTATGTTAGAGCGGTCACGAGATGCCGACCTGGTCAGATAGCCTCAACGCTAGACTCAATCATAAATCGCCACAGCAGTGACGTCACTAACATGGTGTCCTCGGCGCCACTCGAAAAGAGTGACTACATGAGGATTTATTTCTCATTCAAATGTTCATTATTAGTAAAACAGGTATACAAAGTAAAACTTTTTTACCGAATCGAACAGAAAAACTGATACTGGAAGCTGATAGAATGACCTGGAACACAAAGGTTTCTGTGGAGAACGTCGATAATTTGTGAGCAAATTACATTGAAAACCTGCCGGCTTTTACGTATAAAAACGTCCCCAAAAAACAAATCGGAGGAAAGGGTGGGAAGTCCTAGGTTTGCCGTATGGTCAAGAGAGCTTTCCAATGGATTGGAAGACATGCAGCAAAAGGGGCTCAGAAATTTCATGATGTAGAGAACGCTCAAAAGAAGGAATTAAGGCAGCAAGGAATACCCGTCTCATCTTTGAGCTTAACTTAGCACGTGACAATAAAAAGAACACCAAGAGGTTTTACGGTTATGCCCAATCCAGGTCCTCTCTAAGAAAGGAAATTGGGACCACACTTCCTCATGAAGGAGAGACTATAACGACTGACAAGGGCATAGCGGACTCATTCAGGACACAATTACAAGGTGTTTATCGCTCAGACAATGGAGCATCTGAGCCCCACTCTAACACTGTGGGTGTCATCATGGTGGATAAGGATATTGTACTGCACGAAGTTGAGTGAGCATTATTCCAACTGAACGGTACAAAGTCTGCAGGATCCAACCATATCCGCCCGGCTATCCTGAAACCTCCGGCGAAAGTGCTGGTGTCGTATTTCGCTCAACTGTTCAGTCTCATGGTAAAAACAGGGGTAGTCGTGAGGGACTGGAAACAGGCCACTATAGTTCCCATCTTCGAAGATGGTAATCGGTCAGAGGTCGGAAATTACAGACCAGCAAGCATGACTAGTGTCGTCAGTAAAATCTTTGAACGCATATTACGTGAAAAGTTCTGTCGAATTATCTGCGAGCAGAAATTCTTCAAAGCGCCTCAACAGGGCTTTCTAAAGGGTCGATCTTATCTTACCAATCTGCTGACGTTTCAGACACTGTCACGGAGAAGCTGGCTAGGGAGGAGTAGTCGTAGTATGCTGCCCAGATTCCCAAAATGCCTTCGATTCTGATTACCACAGGCTTCTGGGTAAGAAGCTCCGAGAATCTGGAATATCCGCTAGAATCTGTAGATGGATACAAACGTTCCTAGTTGGAAGGCCGTGCAGAATGAGGGTAAGAGGATTACTGTCGGACAAGAGTTCTTTGTTATGTGGAGAACCTCAGGAGTCAGTACTTACCCCTCTGCTCTTCCTGGTATACATAAGTAACTTGACCGACAGCCTGGTCAGCCCCTGCTACCTGTATGAAGACGACATAAAGTTGGTGGGAAATGCGTCGGACTCGAACGCCCTCCAGGAGGACATTCTGAAGAGTTGCGAATGGACATGAAGATAGCATTTACCGCTGAATGTTCTCAAAAGTCATATTCTCGCTAATGCTTCCTAGTCAACCCCCAGGTATATTGGGGATGCACCTGAACGTATAATCAGACTAACGACTAAACAGCAGACGAGAGACTTAGGTGCATAGGACACTAGCACGTTTCCTTCATCTGCCCAGTGTGCCGCAATCGCGAAAAAAGCACAGTGGGCGTTATACCGACTGAAATTCGCGATCGCCAGCCCATGTCCTGTAGTGTTCACCCCACTATACTCGGCTATGGTTCTCCTTAACTTGGAATATTGTGTCCAAGCTTGGTCACCGTTTTCCAAGAAGGGCATAGCTGTCGCCGAAAAAGTACGAAAGCTCATCACACATGGTACTTGAGGCATGAAGGTTCTAAGCTAACAGGGCCAACTAAGCTTTTTTGGATTATTCTCGCTTGAACGCCGGCGGGTGAGGGATGGCTTCATTTAAGTGTACAAGATTACCCACCACACCAGCACAGGAGCCCTAGCATGTTTGTTCGTGGTAAGTCAAAACAGAGGTTTAATGGGTCATAGTTTCAAGAAAACAAGATCAGGATTGGCAGTTAAGTTAAATTTTTCACTAACCGGGTAGTCAACATATAACCTGCAAAGATTGCTGAGGCCTCCAGCGTAAACGTATTCAAAGCAAAGTTAGAAAGTTAGAAAAATTTCGAAACAACCTTCCTCTTGCTCGGTACTAATCAAAAACTGATTTAATTGTTCCAGGGCAACCAGGACTTGTCATCGCTGTTTTAATCCCTACTAACAAACGCATCCGCTTCTACAGAAAACACAGTCTGGTCGATCTTCGGATTACACCAGACAAACATCAGGACGCCAACAAACGTTGGCCTTCATCAAGTCCTGCAATTGAATTCGAAATTAAAATGATGGTTACCGAGTATAAAGATAAGGAGTTCGTGATATCAGTGCCACTATAACACAACTTCTTAGCTATCAGCGATACACACAATTTCATCCGTCTGTTAGAAAGATATGATTCAAGAGTAAAGTGCATCACTTACATAAGTCCCATTCATGGGACCCATTCTCTCATATACCACTACACACCTTATGGATGAAATGACCAATAAGTAAGAAGAGATAAATCTAACAACGAATAGTGTTTAACAGTAACATGTAGAAGGGAGCCAACCTGAACGACTTAAACGAAGTAGATCCGGGAATAGAAATGGTCAACATTCGTCAAGCCTTCCGTCTAATTTGTCTCGCTATCAGTGGATATTACATTATGTGAACGTGCCTTCCAACTAATGATTACCCGGCATACGAAGGTTCTCACCCTAAACGATGTGACACTTCTAACATTCCCCGACTTACGATCGTGACCCTGAAGGTAGACATTTATGTATAGTTTGAACAAAAAATCCACCCCGTTTCCCTGTTCCCTTTGAGAATTTTGAGGATTTAAGGTATATTGTGATGGGCATGATTGAGATAATTCGTCTCTGTTCGTCAGATAAGTGTTTTACCATTGCAACTCTCCGTACATTTAAACTACACAATTCAGCATAACTATTTTTCCGCCAATGCGTCTATAGACTGACGGGACGTTGAGCTGGGAATACTGTCTATTAGAAACCGAAATTCGTTTTCTACAAACCCAAGCAAGTCGTTGAAAAATGGCTCCCGACCAGTGTTTATGATAATCAGCTACTGCCGCCCATTTCTCCTGCATACGTCGAGAAATTTTGTGGCCGATGCGTGGAAAATTGGTTGTGTACATCAACTTAGATTGGTGTTTCGGTTGAGAAAACGTCAACTAGCACTTCGTCTGGCTTACAAGGTCTCCCATTGTGAGCCTCACGCCAATAAACGCGACCAAAGTGAACATTAGTTCATGAGGCCTTGCAAATCGTCGCATAATTTTTATGCCGGTTTGGATAACTTATACAACCCGCCAATTCTCAGTCCATGAACAGTCCCTTTAATCCGACGCAACCAGGGATCACATGTATGAGTGAGCTCAATCACGTTGTAGTGTTCACAAGCCACTGTTATATTTCATAATTCATTCTCGTACATTTCGTTTATATCATTTTGTTACCTTCAGCTGTACACTTGTTTGAAACCATCATAGTCAATTTTGGATTGAATCATCAACACGAATAAACGGCGGTTACCGCGCATCATCTGTGTCTTCTTCATTCGTGCGAGTTTTGGGCCGGTAAAGTGGTTGGACGGTGAAATATTTTGGCTCCGCGTACTGGCCGATCTATCGACGCTCATATTTTATCATATCACGTCGTTTGCGGAATTATCTATCGGTCGTCCAACGAATCTCATCTCTGGCGCTGTCTTTCTTTCTTGTGGTGGTCTATTCAGTCTTACGGATCGTGACTTATCAGTGAGTCGTTCCTATTTTTACCGATACGTCTTCTGTTTAATTTGTGCGCCTACCTTTGAGCCGATCCGTCACCGTTACGAATTTTCTGTGATACTATTAAATTTTTGTCAGTTTCATTAGATGAATGTTTAGCCCACTACAACTTATTACCGCCCTCCTCTACCGAGCAGTGCTTAGTTGTCGAATTTGTTATGCGGGTACATTATCTGTTCAATCCTGGAGGATTTTTCACATTTGATGTGAGAAACTTAATTTTCATGTATATTGGTCCAATTAACACCGTATTAAATCCATTTTTCATGAGTGCCTACTCATTAACCGTTGCGAAGATGAATTATTTTCTCAACCGTTGGATATTGAGAGGGACATTTATTGGATCATCAGGTTACGCCTAACTCGATGTAAAATTGGATGGCCATCGAACCATTCTTTGTTATCTGTATACCGCAATATTTGGTCCGGATAGCTTTCTCTTCAACGAGGATGGATAACAACGCCCTCCTGTCATGGAAATTCAGCATTTTTTACGAATGACGACGGCCGACAATGCGGAAATTGCCAACGGTCCTCAAAGTTATTGCATTATTGAAGCTCATCATGCTTCTCTGGTTCAACAATCTGCCAACGGAAGATCAAGCGCTTTTCAGCTATTCGGGCCTGCAGCAATGCCACATCAACCATTCCTCCCTTTCGCACGAGAACCATTTAGGCACACATTTATGGTGATGTTCCCCTTTCTGTTGAACTTAATGCCTCAAAGTTTACGAACGGGTTTTCTTTCCAAATGTTTCAGCGTTTCTAGGATATTTCTTATTGACTGATCCCATTTGAACCGAGTGCTGCTAAGCATGACTGCTATTTATTTGGGGCCCTTAGTGCTAAGCAGTGATTTGGCCCTTGGTGACTGACCCATCGCAGAACATAAAACGTGTATCTAAATCCACTACTGTTTCTTCCGTTCGGCTTGATCACTCTGTGATGGATGTTTCTAATGAGGCTTCTGACGATCTATTAGAACAGCTGAACTAGAGGGCAGAGGAGCTAGATTTGAGACATAAACTACCCAAGTTCCATAACAAACGCCGTAGACCAGTGGAAGCCGAATTCGTTCCCACAGCCGGCAACAGATAATATCACCTACCCCCGTCTGGCAGCTAACCTCCGGAACATACCCCTCCAGTTTAAACTCGACTGAGTCGGTATGACTGGCTCTCAGACCTTTGGTTCTTGGCAGCAGTCTTCCAAAAATTAGCGTGGACAGTTTGCGTGGATCGCCGAAGAGTTACCTTAGGTTTTTCAGGAACTTTAAAGGCAACATATCGAATTGAGTAGCCGACGTGAGATCGAAGCGTTCGTTCTTGTCGCAGTATTGTTGCGGTAGGGCGGAAGAGGTAATTAAAAACTGAGCGCTCTTACCGAAGGAGGTAGGATTTACAGAGAGTATGAGAATTTTGCACCAATGCCCTGACCGCCGGCGTAATGCTATTCAGACTGTGAGTAAGGTGAGCTCCATGGGTTGCCAGCGATGTCGATGGTTTGCGTAGACTAACCAGCCAGACGAAGGGACGTCAGACGATGGTCATGCAGCTAGACTATGATGTAGAACAAAACTGTTCAACCAACCTGATTAATGTGGTTCAGCGACTGCTTCGTCACTGAAAGAAAGATGGACAGAAGCTGTTGAGCGTATAATTGAGCCCGAAATGCAACCTACTTCTTGCAACCTGGTGAATGTTTCAGGGGCAGAGTGGTAATCAGCACTAGTCAATATGGCCAGTTGACCCCTTGCTCAAATGTCAGGACGAGTAACCCAACATCCTCTGGGTTTTCTGGAGTCAGCTACTCAAAATACAACCTCGTAGTTGGGGTAACTTTTTAGAGGGTGAGCTTGAAGTGTTTGGTTCGTAAGAATAACTATGGTTGCACTTCCAATATCACCCAGACCTTGGGGCAACGCAAAACAGCATTGAAGAACATCGGGTGCTGTTCTGTCTGCATGAAAGCGAACCATGTTGCGAGGTCCCTGAAGGTACAGGTTTGATGTGCACTATCTGGTTGTGGTAGGTGCCATCATACACTGGTCACGAGAACAAACCAAATCTAAGTCAGGAAGAGAAGACTAAATCATCATTATGCGATGCCATGTCTAATCTGAACGGTTTTTGTTCAGGAGTCTTTCCATTGAGGTTGGTTGATCGATAAGCATCGGTGACAGCGTACACCTTTTTAGACAACTGGCAAGACTCCATGTCGCTCACTGAACTAATTACAAGAGCGAATGTTTTGCAGGGACGGTCATGTCGGACGACGTTCCGTAGTTTACACGAAATTTGTGCAACAACACGCGATCAACTATGAACTGAGTCACCATCCTTGGAACAGGGGCATTGTATCGCAGCTGATCCAGTTTTATCACGAAACAGCTGCCGCTGACGCAGGTTGACGTCATTCAACAAATTTGAAAAGAAAACTGGGTTAACTTGAGGGACATTTTATTAGACAGTTTGGCTGAAAACGGCGTGGGGACACTAGCTGCGTGTAATCGGTAGAACGTGAATATCTCCGTTATCTTTTAGTTACAAAATAAGTCGTAGCCATTAAAGTTGTTGAAAATTTGTGATATATTGCAGAATCTAAAATGTTAAAAATCTGTTCCCTAGAGATTTCTTTGTTTCAATCTTCCGAAGACGTAAACAAGAAATGTGCGGTTGTCTAATGGCATAGGGATTAATGGAAAAATAAGGCATAGTCGCATTCTATGTTATTTTGGAAATATAAAGATAAAATATAATGAAAATCGACGTCATAGACGTGGAAACACATGCTTTTATTTAAATTTTGGCGTGATTAAGCAGGAAAGCGTGATTATAATTTCACCAATCGAACTGTTGTTGAAACATGGGTACTAAGCTTTTTATAATACTACAAACGTGAGAGAGGCCTATAACCTAATTCAACGTAGGACAATTCACCATGCTTCAGCACTCGTTGACACCACTGTTGTTAACTTTTCCATGGAATCAGGATGTACGCTGGAATGGAAACAAGGTGAAATGCTGAAAGAATGATATTAAAGAACACCCAGCAATTCGCCGGGATAGTGCTTCAAAGCCAAAGCGAGTTGAAAACGGCCATTTGGGCGCGAAGAGATTTTTCAAATTTTTTATGAAATATCACAACGCTTATTGCGGGACAAATGTATATATCTTATGGAGTGTAATAAAAGCGTTGCAATGAGAAAAATCAGCTATACGTAAAAATTGTCCATATTTGTACTTTTGTTGGGAAATATGTTGACATTTTTTTCGACAAAAGCATCATGTTGGCTTTCCCCATCGATTGTACGTCCTGAAAATGCTTCCGTCGGAACTTCCGTGGTAGATTACATAACCCGTTTGGCAGAAACGCTCAATTCCGCGTGGTTTGTAGATATTATTGAATTTGTAATCCTCAACCACGTTGCGTTTACATTGCATTGTACACAAAATATCACAGTAATTCCTAATTAAAGCTATGCCGCCACGGTTGCTGCTTAACTATTCATCTGAATTATATGTTCAGCTTGATTCCTTTACAGTATTTCCAGTGGAGAAGAGTGCGTTTTCACCTGGTTGTTTCTACCTACGGTACAGTGTAAACATGGATAACACGTCCCACTCTATCCGTAGCAACGTGCGTTTTGTTTTGTTTATTGACTATTAACTATTCTTGAATATAGCTTGCCACGTGTACGCGAGTCAGTGCTCATTTATCTGACAGATAAAGACCAAATTTGTTATTCATTATTTATCCGACGAAAACATTGATTCCTACTTCCACCACTTCAGCTACAACCCTCCTATCTTCGTATCATATACGATTATGATTCAGATGACAGTTGGTGTATGGTTTCGCCGGCTACAGACTTCACTGACGGCTGCCAGCATGTAGTCTCATTTTTGACCAGAACTGAAGGAGATCATTACAACTTATGCCCAACGGTCTAAATACATGTATGTTCTGAATTCTCCCGATTTCTGCTTATCAACGTTGATTATATGTTAAACGAACTGGATAGGGGAGTTACTTGTGTAAACGAATACTGAATATTCAGGCGTTGATCACATAATTAGGCGTTGATCATAGCCGAAGTGAACTGGATGGAGTAGCTATTAAGGTCAATATATGCGACATAATTATCCGTTGATCATAGCTCAAGAGAGCTGAACGGAGCAGCCACTAACTTGAATACACGCGACATACTTAGACTTTGATCATTGCTTAAATGAACTGGACGGAGCAGCTACCAACATGAATACATGCGACATACTTAGACGTTGATCATAGTTTCAGTGGACTTAACGGGGCAGCTTCTAGCAGGAGTATATGTGATATGCTTGAACGGTGATCATGGGTTAAGTGTACTGGACGGAGCAGCAACTAGTTTGGACGCTTACTACACACCCAGGCGTTGATCATAGGTTAAGTCAACTGGACGGAGCAGTTACTAGCATGAATACATGTGACATGCTTAGGCGTTGATCATAGCTTTAGTGAACTGGACGAAGTAGTTGCTAATGTGAACGCATACTACTTGGTCAGGCGTTGATCATAGCCTGAGTGAACTGGACGGAGCAACTACCAGCATGAATACATGTGACATGCTTAAACGTTTATCATAGGTTAAGTCAACTGGAAGAAACGATTCAGGCGTTTAACTCTGTCCACTCAATTCTGTCAGTCACAGTTGAGTACGAGGGTGAGAACAGTCTGCCCTTCTTGGACATCTTGGTTGGGCGCCGTTCGGACGGTTCTATCGAACGTTCTGTGTATCATAAACCAACATGGACGGGACAATACAGGAATTTCATGAGATTTGCACCCGTTGCCTACAAAAGATCTTTAGTGCGCACATTGTTTCACGGAGCATCAAAAATATGCTCCCAATACAGATTATGAGCCGAACAAACGGTGTTGTATGAAACGCTTTGCGCTTACAATTTCCCCGAACCTTTCATTCAGAAGTGGAACAAATCTCACAAACCACTAGGCTACCTCTACTCCCGGTCAAAAAGCGAACTCCTATGTTTTCTACCAGTCATTGCATATATTATTTTCCCTGCAGTTGCGGAAACATACATTGGTAGAACAGAAAGGATGCTTGAAACCAGGGCCAAGGAACACATCCCAAACTGGTTAAAAGTTGCAATGTCTAACCCGTCTATGAGTGGCACTCAGCGAGGACGAAACGCCGCTTCATCCATTGTAAGGCACTTATCGACTACAGGTCACAGTGTCAACACCGCATCTTCGTTTAAGATCTTGATGAACGCTCACATCTCAAAACTTCTCAAGTATATTGAAGCTTTGTTGATCAGCAATCAACAGTCGGTCCTATGTGTACAAAAACAATTGACATTCAACCGTCGTTTACCGTGGGTTTGACCGTGAGTGTCAGTCACGATCCCGCCTAATTTGTACTATTGGCCGTTTCATTTAAGCCTTGTTTTGTTTTGTTTTAATGTTAATCACACGTTTACGACTGACAAGAGTGTGCGAAATGAATTCATATCGTAATTTTTGTCTTCTGACTATTCTATTCAAGTTATATGATATACTTCGACATTATTGCACGCGTTGGTTATTCCGATTCTTATGTCTTGCGCTGAGATTGGCAGCTGTTCCGTCCGGTTGACTTAAACTATGATCAATGCCTAAGTATGTAGTATGCATTCTCACTAGGAGCTGCTCCGTGCAGTTGACTTAAACCGTGAGCAACGCTCAAGTATGCAGTATGCGTTCACATTATTCGTTACTCCCTCCAGTTGACATAAACTATGATCAGTGCCTAAGTATGTAGTATGCGTTTGCACTACTAACTGATCCGTCAAGTTCACTTGAGCTATGATCAACGCCTGATAATGCCGTACATATTCACCTTAATAGCTGCTCCGTCCAGTTGACTTAAAATATGCAACACTGTGCTCCATGCTTACAAACCTATAACTGCTCCGTCGATCTGCCCTACCTTACGAGTTATGCCGAACCGTTCCCTATGCTAAAACACATAGGTGGACGAGTTAAGTCACTAGGGACAGAAACACGAGGATAGAATCTTGAAGTATGTATTTGATGAATGTGGATAAATGTACATACTACCTCCACTTTTTCCCAGCACAGAATGTATCCTTCGGTTTTCATATGTTATTGGTATTCTCCCGGATGACTGAAATCGTGTATCACATGAAGTCTTCATCATCATGTCGTTCATCGCAAGCGATATCTGCAAGAAATCTGTGTACGCATGTATGAAGGGACTTACTTTCTGCAATTATATCAACAGGATAGTAGCTCCAGGTGATGTTGATTCCCGCCTTCTCTGGCCCGTGTGAATGCGTCACACTGTCAGCGGACCGGTCTGAGTCAACATTCGTTGTGGGTGGTGTGCTAGACTTGCACTCCGTTATCGCTGGGGAAGTGCGAACAACGGCTGAAGTAGATGGAACTGACAAAAATGAGGATTCGAATCGTGCACTTACCAGGAGACTGAGGTTGAAACTGATTGCCACAGAATGGGCACTCGTTTATGTCTGCCATTTGGATACGTTTGGAGTGAAAAATCAGTTGTTCGGTATCACAGCCATAACCGTCCATCTGTACCGTGTCGCCGCAGTGTCCACATAGCAGTCCTGATGTAGGCTTCTTCACCCACATCGGTTGCATACCGCTTGTAGTTGAACCCATCGGGAAGTCGTATAAAGGTAAGCCAGATTAGCACGCTTCACTATCTTACTGGCGAAAGCAATGATGGTGTTCAAGCAAACCACCGCCGTGCGGCTGTTGACGTCATGCGGTTTTTCGAGTACATGATTGAGGGCTTTATAGTGGCGGTTGAAATTGGTTACAACTAGCGGCCGAAGCTGCCGACCTAATAAACGCCAAACTGGCAAATTTTACTCTACAAGCCACCGTTCATGAATGGGAACCTCACCTTTGTAAAGGAAAATGAACACTACAAAATACCTTACCGTAGGGGTAGAGATGGTTACGAAACAACGACAGAATGTGAATGAACGGAAGCCACATTGTACGGTAAAGTGCATTCATATGTGCCGTGTACGCTATCGACGACGAAAGCGCCGCCATCTTGTTGCACTTGGAGGTGCAATGTTCAAAGTGATCACTAGAGAAGTGCTTACCCGGCACTCAGACACTGTTTCGAAAGGGAGTCGTGGAGTCCGCCCTTTCGGATGTTTTTGGACAAGGTGACTTGCGAACGTCGTCATTCTGTGATGAATTTTCTTCACGTACCGGTCAACCACCACAACCTCACGACGGTCGCACCCAAAGGTCGTTTATATTTCATACGCCCGTAGCAGCCACCCACTGTGGTTTCATATTTTCTGAATGGCGACGGCTAGAAAGTCTCTTGGGTGCGTTCTCTTCTCCAACCGTCCGTTCGCGTTCTCCAGCCTATTATTCGTTCCATTGCCAAGGTGGACAATATTGCCTTGAGCATGGATGGCCCACTTCGGCTTGATGTACAGCCAATTACACAGCACATAATTCAGAAACTTCTTATCCGTTCGGCCGATGATGTACAGATCACGTTTAAACCTACGGTTAACAGTGCAACTTACTCTTCCTCATTGTCTGCCGTAGCCATTCGGTGTAAGAGAAAACGACTATGAAAAGAGTTTGTCTTACAATAACTATGACGGACAAATTTTGCCCACCTACGTTCTTACGTACGGCATCGCGCACATGAAAGTAACACAGCAGGATGTCGCGGCCGAACGCTACATGGGCTGCACTCAGCTGCGCAGCCATCTTATCCATGACAAACGTTTTCACCGCAATCACCTCGCCCATCATTTCACGAAAAATCTCGAAGTCTACGTAGTGAAGCATACTTCTCACTACGAACGTACCCGTACATCACGGGTCGGCCGTGTCCCATACCGTCTGTCAGTAAAAACTCATATAATTTCCAACTTCGAAAGTATGAGGAAATATACAATGACATACTTGTACCTGTTTGTCCCGTGAGCTGCATCCACATTCACAACATGTGGGAAACGTCGGAATAGTTCAATCTGCACTCGCTGGGCGAAGCAGATATGCGTATATCGGTTGCCCTCATCCCTAAGATTGTGCACCATACCTATAGCACTAATAACCGACAGCACCTCATCAAGGTTCTTACGTAACAAACTCACTTGATATTGCAGGTTTTAACTTGCGGCGGATGTTTCCGACGTCAGCGGAAACAAACGTCCGCTACATACTGCTTAATGTCGGCAGTTGGTTACTGTACTGGAATAGACTCTCGTTCAATTTACCGACGGTGAGTACACGATTCGTAGAATGGGACTCATACAGCAGACGATTGAGAGGGTGGTTGTGCTTCAACTCGGAAATCTTCACAACCAGACACGCATCTCGTCGGACCACATGGAATCGTGATCTGCAACTTGTGTCACGAGAACTGGTTCGGTAAAATTAACAACGGTTAACCCGCGAGACACGTCGCGCACCCCTGCATACACTCCAACGCTTTTTGTACTTCGTACAACGATAGTAAATCTGCAAGGTTTTCAGGAAACCACGTCATCTTACCTTAGCGTAGTTCAAGGCAGTTTTTGACCTACGGCTCGTCCCACGAAGATAAATAACGCCCACCTCGTCCATGTACCTCTGAAGACACTCTTGAAAGTGTGAGAAGGTGCAAAATTTGCGATCCTCAAACATCATCTTGAAAACAATAACAATATAATCCATTTCCTACAAAAAAATAAACAACTGGAAGTGAAATAAAAAACAAACGGCAACATTTGAAAAGTAGATTAAAAATAACCCCAGCATTCTTGTGATAGCACTTACACAAGAAATCGACCACAACAACGGCAGACATACCAGTTTTTGAAAAACAATTATGAGAAGTTGGTTTTCAATTAATGGTCAGTTAAAACAAACCGATATGAGGCCATGACGCAGATTTCGATTATTTCAATTTCTGCATCAGCTATCAAGTCATTAAAACGATTTATTCCAGGAAAATAATTTTCCCGAACACGACAGCTCGGGAACTCACGTTTTACTGCTAGCATTAGTGAGGACATTAATACGATGCGACATTGCTGAAGCACACGTGGTACGGGAACAGAGGCTGGACAGTGGCAATGAGCCCTTTGCGAGCAACACCACTAACCGTTGTGAAGATGAATTATTTTCTCAACCGTTGGATATTGAGCGGGACATTTAG
Organism: Paragonimus skrjabini miyazakii; assembly: GCA_014338405.1. Taxonomy (NCBI): domain Eukaryota; kingdom Metazoa; phylum Platyhelminthes; class Trematoda; order Plagiorchiida; family Troglotrematidae; genus Paragonimus; species Paragonimus skrjabini miyazakii. Next base: position 11,412 of record JTDE01009077.1, on the reverse strand, counting down.
TGGATCATCAGGTTACACGTTACTGGGTGTGCACTTGGACTGTTGCAGACGACAATCTGGGCAAGGTTTGTGTTCAAGTGGTTGCATGCGTTGATTGTGACGACGGTCGTGTGTTTGGAAAAAACTTGGTGGCCATGCTATCTGTTTTCAATCAGTTCCTTTGTTCATCAATTTTCGTGTTACACTTGAAGTTTTCTTCATAACAACTGCAATTTTTCTCCTGGAAACAGTGACCTTGACCTTCAAAATGCGTGCGTTACAACTGTTTGTTCTGATAAACGTCCACTTCCATGTATTATTAAAGCCTGACAAAATTTGCTTGTGGAAACTTATGCTAGCGCAGCTTTTACTTCTCACCACCTAACATTTGGTCATGCGTATTTTGGTTTCGTTTACATCTCAATGCTCCGCCATTACGCAATTTGTGCTTGGTCAGGTTAACTAAAATCGTTTGCCACGGACCTTGTAACCTACGTGGATTCAATATCGATGTTTGTTGATTCATCCATCCCTCTGATTTTCAATATTTCTTTTGTTCTTTAGCACCTGGTTAATGTAAAGCTCGTCTTTGCGGCCGGCCGTCTTCGGATTCGGAATCGGCTGTTCAGCTGCCCCAGAATTTGTGGTCGATAGTCGGTTAACAGACGCAACTATTACAGATCCATCCTGCTGACAGGTTTTGCGAGTAGATGGGGCATATCTGTAGGTGCCTCTAGACGTCCAAGAGTTAGCAGTGCTCGATATCTTTGTTTTCGAATAAATCAACTCTATCCGTCAGTTTTCAGTTTGCCTGGCCACTTTCGTTATCGATTTCAGAGATCTCCAGCTTGTTGTTCACGGGTTCAGGTTTGGAGGCCCTAGTCACCCGGACCCAGTTTGTCCTTTTTCATGTCCAGCGGCCGTGCTGCACCGCTCTTGGGGGTTACAGAAAGAACCAAGGACAAAATAAAATGCAAACTTAACGGAACAGAGCAAAATACTAATGCAACAATTTTTAAATAGGTAAAAAACTAATAACACCTCGGAACGTTCCTTAGAAGAACAACTAACTACCCTTAATGTAAGGTCGGTCTAGTGGCTGATAACCCTATAACAGAACTGTTGTCTGAGAAAGGTCCGAGGTCGAAGCTTAGAGTTTTTTGCCGTGACCCCCTCTACTGTTATGAGCTACTGGGGTAAAGAACTGCTGCACGTGTCCTGCGCTGAAGCAAAAGTATGTATGAATTAAGACTATGAAATTCGAGTGGTTAATGATCAACAATTTCTAAACTAGACTCGCACGGGAAATGCAGCAAGCCAGTGACCAGTTTGGTGGCTACTCGCTGGACACGTTCAGTGACGACTATATTCTTCTTCAAGCCGGTGGTTACGACTCGATGAGCATATTCGAGCCGGGGTCTTATATATACCTCGTAAAGTGTTTAAAAAGCATGCAGGTCTATGTGCGTAGATGCTCACTTTATCACCCTGAAGGTCCCAACCCTCATTTTAGATCATTAGCATAAAGGGAGACGTTGCTAGAACTAATAGCAGGAGGGTCATTGATACAAACCAGAGACAACAACGGACCAAATACGCATGCTAGAGGAACTCCTTCGGCGATCAAGCAGGAAGAAAAAAAGCCTGATGCGGTTTTTACTGTGAAAGTTTTGTTACCAATAGCCTATCCCTGGAACGCATTAGCTGCTAGTTTGTTCAAAAGAGGGCCAAGATTTGGCCAGTCTTTGGCATCTGCCGAGCTGTTCATGAAAACCAAGATGCATGACTGGCCGGGACAAAAGCTGTGCTGAGTAGAACAGAAGTTAGCTGAAAATAAATGCTCAAGGATGGCGCATTTTAACAGATGGCCGAGCGTATCCAGTCAACAGTCAGAATGTCGAAACAACTCGATTCCTATGACGGCTATATAAACGGCAGCAACAGTGAGGATCCCAAGGAGTTTGATGCAGAAGTATTAACGCGGTATCGACGAGCAGTGACTAAAACTTTGTAAGGCATTACAGCTGGCAGCACGGCGATGAGGAGATCTCGGTCCTGACTCATTAGTATTAGTCGGCAGCACCACATCAGTCGAAACATCTCGTGTGTCTACTGGGTATGCAGTGCCTGCGCAAATAACTCAGGCGTACATGAAGCGACTGGGAGTGGGTGAACCGACATTTTAATCGGCATTTACGGGTAGGCAGTCCGAGTTCCGTGAGATGGAGAAAAATTCAGGGCGATTACGGTCGTTTGCAGGTTGCAGCATCAAAGCCAATATGTCCGTTGTATCAGCCGAATCTTACATGAGACTATGAGCTACTTCAGCGCTGATCTGCTGATACGAATTTATAACCGGTCAATCGACATTTCGCTTACGTCTCTTCCTACAACACCCACTTCTACTTATGGTGCCTTAATCGCTTTGGGGTCGGTTGCGTGAAAACTGACGAATTTATCTGCGTCCAAAATGGTAGGCGGGTCGTCTATTTCTGATATACGAGCACTGGGAAGGATGGGCTGAAGGCTCTCAGAC